>JAGSMP010000917.1:0-83638 GCA_029286625.1 Parnassius orleans
GTTTGAAGATCACCTCCGCCCATCCTCAATTGCGTGCACTATCTCCACCATTTATCCCAGCATCACTACTCCTAACACCACTAAATTGGAAAGACACCACTGACGACAATACGACACGTGTTTTGTCTCTACACGAGGCATCTTCAGGTGTAGTAGACTCCGCTAAGTGAGCGACTCATATTGTTTTTAATGATCTAGAAATTTGAATATTTGTGTTGAAGCCTCCAACAACTCAATATAATTTGGAATGCACATTCCAAAATAAGTTGACAATATGTTTTATTTGTTTTGTAGATGAAATAATGAAAGCAATGAAAAGTATGAAATCAGGTAAGGCAGCCGGATATGATAGAGTATCACCGAAATGCTAAGGGCTGAGAGGGAGTGGTGGCAGCAGGCCTGCTGCACAACTTTGTTTAATTTATGTTGGGAATCAGCGGGTACCGGAAGACTGGTGCAAAGCCATTATAGTCCCAACATATGGAAATGAGAAAAATTTGGGATGTGTTGGATTTAGAAAGGGATAAAAAAATGGATCAAGTCTTTCCATGCATGATTGTGGAGAAGTTTTTGGCCAAAACCAGAAAGTTTTTGTGCGTTATGGACTTGGAAAAGGCTTATGATAGAGTGGACAAGAATGTGTTATGGCAAACACTTAACTCATTTGGTTTGAGCGCTGGTTTGATGGCATTAAGGTCTCTTTATAGGGACTCTAGTGCTTGTGTCAGGATCAATGGGGTCTACTTGGACTGGTTTGGCATTCAAAAGGTGTCAGACAGAGCTGTGTATGAGGGTGATCCAAAAGTAATGATAATGAAAATAAAACACGGTAATTAAAGTTAAAATAATAATTTATTTTTCTACATAGTCTCCCAAATCAATACATTTAGTCCATCGTTTTTCTAAACCCAGGACCTTTGAAAAAATTCTTTGTCTTGACCTCCCAAAACGCTCAACAGCGCCCATTATTTCGCGCTATCGCTCGAATTTTGCCTCGAGGCGTCCTTGAGCCGAGGAAAGAGGTAGAAATCACTAGGAGCTAGATCTGGCGAATAGGGAGTGTGTTCGAGCAGTTCGAACCTGCTTGAATGGCAGCCATCGCAACTGCGGCTTTGTGAGCCGTGTGTTGTCTTGGTGAAACAGCACTCCAGCTCGTAGTTTGTTGTGCTTTTTCCTTCATGGCCTCCTGTAATCTTCTTATTTGGTCTGCGTGTAAGAGCCCGTAATAGTGGCTCCTTTTCCAAATATTCCACCATAATTATGCCTTGAGCGTCCCAAAAACAGATGCCATAACCTTTCCGCCGAACTTGAAACTTTGAATTTCTTATGTCGGTGAGGAGGCTCGCTCAAGTCATCGATTGTTGTTTCGTTTCAAGATCAAAATGATGGATCCAGGTCTCAATATGCACAAAACGGAACAAAAATTTTCTTGATCTGCTTGGAACTTTCGAGATTGACCCCGAAATGTCAACTCGATTTTCTTTTGCTCGCCGGTTAACATTCTGGGTACCCAACGCGCAGAGACCTTTTCATATGCAACTGTTCGCAAGGATTCTTTGAACGCTGCCATATGAGATCCCTGTGACCTCAGCTACATGCCTGATGGTCACTTCGATCTGCCAACACAACATCTTCAACTTTTTTCACGTTGTTCAGTGAGGGACGTGGATGGGCGTCCTTCGCGATGTTCATCTTCAGTAGATGTTCTGCCCAGTTTAAACTCCTTGGCCCAGGTTGAACTGTAGAATATGGAGGAGCAGAGTCCCCAATGTTTCCACTAAGTCACTGTGTGTCTTTTGAAGACATTTTTTCAAACAGAGGTACTTGATGACAGCTCTAATTTCGTTTTCTCCATGTTTATGTTATCTCTTTGACAGTTCGTATTCAAATGAATGTATCTCCGGAAATCGTGATCTATTTATATGATTTTTTAGGCTGACGTAGTGAGTATATAAGCAAGCAAAATATTTTTTTGGATTTATGCGGACCTGAAGTAACTGATTATCATTACTTTTGGATCACCCTCGTAGCTTCCCGTGGCTGTTTAACCTATTTATGGACAGTTGTTTGCAAACTTTGAAAGTTAAAGAATGGGTTGAGAATGGGTGAGTTAACCGTCAAATGCCTTTTGTACGCCGATGATCAAGTCATATTTGCATCGTCGGCGGCGAGTTGTAATGATGGTTACTTTAATGAACTGGTCATTAAAAGAAAGGGGTAAAGTGAATGCAAGTAAGACGAAAGTGATGGTTTTTGAAAGAGAAGTAAGTAAAATGTTGTGAAATAAGAATAGAAGGGAGATGATTGAGCAAGTGAATGAGTTTGTATATTTGGGATGTTTATTTAGCAGGTATGGTAGATATTATAAGGATATAGAACGACGAGTGAACGGAGGAAATAGAGTGAATGGGGTTTCACACGCTATTATGAAAAGTCTGAATGTGTCAAAAAGGCACATATGGCAATTCATAATGCTGTGTTAGTCCTATTATGTATGGTAGTGAAAGTTGGGTCTGGCAGAAGAAACATGAGAGTAGAATAAATGCTGTAGAAATGCGGTCATTAGGAGTATGTTAGGGCTGAATCTGAATGACAGGGTGAGAAATAGTGTGATAAGAGAAAAGTTTGGTTTGCAAGATGACGTTGTGACCAGGATTAAGAAAGGAATGCTTGGTGGTTTGGTCATGTAGAAAGAATGAACGAGAAAAGAGTGACAAAGCAAATTTATGCTGCAGAAGTGAACAGAAGAGTCGGGAATAATAGATACATGTATGTAAAGAAGGCGAGAGAAGTGTGTCAGGATCGTGTCCATCTCTACCTCTGGGTGACAGGCGTGAGTGTTTATGTATGTATGTTGTTTTAGTATAATTTCTGGTATTATATTATTATATGTAGTTGCCACACTAGGCAGGCTGATTGGCAACAGCAGTTTTTATTATTCTGACCTGTTTTGAGGCAAATGCTTCTGCCTATATATTATGAGATAATAATCTAATTGTTAGATGTTCAAACCGACCTGGAACTTACTTCATACTGCAATTGATATTAAATTAAAAATGTTATAACTGCTAGGTGATGTATAGCCTAATAGTAGCCTAATAGTTATGGGTGAGGTCGGACTGTAAACTCAAGAAAGTAGTAAGTTCAAATCTGCCATTTGACTAATGTTGTAAGTTACTCTAAGCAAGCATTTTCAGTTCTAGGGCAATTAAGAAAGTATTTGTAATGTTTAGTGATACTAGTAGTTTAATGTTAAAATTTGAAACTAGGGTTAGTAAGGTTTTCTTATATTTACGAAGACTACACATTAAATGAAACTAATTTTCCGGATTATATGGCGTTTAATTTTTACTTTTTAATTCCGACGTTTCGGGTGCTTTACAGCACCCATGGTCAAGGGGGACTGAGGTGTTTGACGTCCCAATGTCATAGTTAGCCCGGCTACCTTCAGTTTTTAATATTAATTTTGGTTCGATCTACGCAAAATGAGCTTACAGTATCTTGAAGTCTAGCAGTGGTATACTTGGGTTTGGATTTAATTTTATTAATTATAGGATCCCAAGCAGATGGCAGCACCCATCCATCTTTTCTATTGAAATTAGGATGTTTTTTAATTTCAATAGCCTCGCGAATCATCCTTGGTAGGAATCGGAGTTCTTTTGCGAGGATTTGTGGTCTATCAAATCTAATGTAATGGCATGGGTGCTGTAAAGCACCCGAAACGTCGGGAATTAAAAAGTTAAAATTAAACACAATATAATCCGTAAAAATTAGTTTCATTTTGGGGTTAGCAAGATTGAATTTTGAAAGCCCAAACTTGAAAATACCTCTGCCAAGGTCCCAAGAGTCTGAATCTACTGCTTTTAAACTTATATGTGTACTTGACACTCACAATATTTTAAATTTATTAGAGAATTGTGTCGTTATAGCTTGCAGAAGTAACAACAGATGGGGAAACGTAATTCTCAAGTGGTAGCCACTTACTGGTAAGCAAATTGTAGAGTGGCCTCCCACTAGATAGTGGCAATCTGGTAAGACAGAACGTCGACAGATAGGCTTAGGACTGTGTTGTTGCAGTAATGAAGATTCACTAGGTGGTAGGACTTTTATCTGCCTAGGAGTCTATCTGGGTAGTTATCATCCTCTTACCTATTTCTGCCACCAAACAGCAGTATGTGTCCCAGCGTGAAGGACATTGAGAGCCAGTATAGTAACAGGTGGTGAAGCATTAAATCTTAGTCCTCAGAGGTGACATCGCATCTGTAGCCTTTGCTTGAAGTTTGTTGCAGGTGCCCATAGACTGCGGTTGCCACTTACCATCAGGTGGATTGTAAGTTCGTTTTTCACTTTAATATTATAAAAAATTATGTTGATGAAGAGAATTGTGGTAGCCAATAGATTTTATTACAAACTTATATATTTAAGTAGTTTTCCACATTTATTATGAACTTTCATATTTTCAGATGGATGAGAATGAGGGACCCATAATTGTCTGTTACACTTGTCATGCAAGACTCATTGGTTGCAGAAGATTACAACAACAGGCTATTGAGTCGAAGGCAGTTCTGGAGCAGTTGCCTGGAGAAGGGTCCACGGTATTATCCATTCCATCCATTACAACCTATAAAAGTCCACTGCTGAACACAGGCCTCCCTCATAGATTGCTTCATAGGAGGGATTTTGCCAAATGTGGTTGGCAATCGTAGTTTATATTAATCTGTTATTATCAGGAAGATGCTGCTGTCCAACTCTTGTTTCTGTTTCTCTCTGATACCTGTCCAATAGGTAGGTATATAGGGCCGTGGATATTCTTACACAGCCACTAAGCAATCAATGGTATTATACTCCTTATAGATAAAAGTTCACCACTTGATGGGTTGTTCCCATTATAACGAAATATTTGCCTTAATCATCACTTGGCAGGCACTTCGATGACGCCTTCTATGCTGCTTCCCATTGCCACATGGGTGAATGTTTTTTCAACTGCAAAGTTGGCCTTCAATCCAACTTACTTTTTGTTAGAGTTGTACTTATTTTTACTAAAATAATTATCTAACTGTTTATACTGTTATATATTATTACCCTGTTGTATATAAACGAAATATTGTTTATAGGTGATATTACTCAATAAACAAAGATAGATCTTTGAATTTGTGGCATTTGTGAATGTGATTCGAAAATTATTGATTTCGATTCTCGGTGGATGAACTATCTACATTCTTATTTAAGTTTTTCAGAACCCTCACTTTTGTCTGGTTTTTATTATTTTTAGAGTTGTTGTCAGGAAGATACTGTTGCCCATCTCCTGTTTCAGTTTCCCTCTGTCCCTTTTACGTCATCTGGGATGGTATGGGGTATATGGATTCTCTACGCCACCACTACACTGTTTTTATCTTATTTAAAAATAATTTGGTTTCAGGCAGTAAAAAGAGAGATCAGGCAGTACCAAGAATGAGACTAGAGATGAGATTCAATTCACACAATCTATCATATAGATATCTGGCCTGTAGATTGTGATAAAGAAAATGACGAAATTTTTAGCCTTGATTCCGTTAAAGTTGAGGAAGAGAATTACGAAAATGAGAATTCCAAATTTGAAGAAAATAAGAATCATGAAACAGGTATATACCCTTTTTTTTATATTATTAAAATAAGGTACAATTTACCTAATGACAAGTGGTTACTGTAGCCCATGAAGACAAAATAAAGAGGGCTTCATGTGCAATGTACTGATTTGCCTTTGCCTAAATTCAAAGTGCGTGTAAAAAGTACTCTCATGGAGAAAGAAAATAACAAATCATATAATTAGTTAAACGATAAGCATGCATGGACATTGTAATGAGGTTTGTTAGACATTTTCTTTTGCTTATGTCAAATAAAATGTCTAACAAAGCTTATATTCTCAGAGTAATTACTAGCATAGAGAGAGTCCTAAAATAAGAGCAAAATTCTTATAGCCGAACTCTTTATACTTATGACGTTTAACATGGTACAAAATAAGATAGCTATATTATTCTCACCTTCTTTCTTTTACAAGGTTGTTCCCGTTTTCCATAGACACCTCTATTGACGTGCCAGCGAATCAAAAACGTCGATAAATTAATTTAGTCTATGACTTAGTAAAATTAGGGATTTTATTAGTCCGGTTCGTGATACTTATTTATATCAATAATTTATGTATGCTTTATCTGATCTTGCAACTAAAACGTAGTGGAATAATGCGAAATTTCGTACTATCGTTGTATACATTAAAATATATCGGAAAAGGTCACTGAATACGGTCGTACGTGTGGGCTAAATACCTATTGGTACTTTTAAATAAAACCAACAGATATCTTGATTAGGTATATGTATTACTTTCTTCCAATATCGTTAACTTTTTATCATCAAACGCTATATTGATCTCTGTTTACATAAAATCGTGAACATTCCATACCAAGGACATTATCAAAGATATGTCCTTCAATTTTAAAGTAAAGTAACAAGGACAAAAAACATAAAACTAGTATTATTCTAAATACACAAAGATTAGGCGAAATGAGAAATATAATCTTCTTAATATAACTAAACAACACAATACTGTACTACCATAAGCTTAATATAATTACAAATAAAACAAAAATTAATAATGCAAAAAAACCTCAATTTGTTACAAAAAAAAACTACAATTACAATTTCATACATTTACGTTTAGTTATTAATTTGATATAGGTAGTATACATAAACGGGATGTTGGCCGTTTGATTACGGATTTTTTAGTTTTTAATGTGACCACTCGAGTGATATTATCGGGGCCGGGATGTTTTTGTAATATTCGACCTAGCAACCAGTGAGCAGGAGGTAAATCATCTTCCTTTATTAAGACGACATCCCCGATTTGGGGCTCAGGATGCTGCAAAGTCCATTTATGACGGTGTAAATAAGATGTAAGATATTCTTGGGACCACCTACGCCAAAAATGCTGCTACATTCTTTGTACTAAATGCCACCTATTCAAGGGACTAATGTTTACATTTTCATAGTTGGCATCAGGCACACCTACTAATGGTTCCCCGACCAGGAGTCAACGGGACCGGATCTCCTGGATCACCAGTATTTACAACCGTTAAAGGCCTAGAATTTAGGCATGCCTCTACCTGATTGAGGAGGTGGTCATTTCCTCGAATGTGAGGGTTGAATTTCCTACAATTCTCTTTAAATGGTGTTTTGTAGATCGCACCCCTGCCTCCCATAATCCACCAAAATTGGGAGCATGGGGTGGAATAAAATGCCATTCTGTACCAGATACTTCTAGATTTTTAGCTACTGTTTCCTGTGTGTCACGTAATTCCTTTAGCTCTTTAGCTGCACCAATAAATGTCGAACCGTTATCACTCCACAATGCCGCGCAGTGACCACGTCTAGACACGAACCGTCTAAAAGCAGCAATAAATGCTTGGGCAGTCATGTCGCTGACCACCTCTAAATGTATGGCTTGGTTGCCATGCACACAAAAAGACAAATATAACCCTTATATGCAGTGTCCACGCCTTTCGAAACTCTTAGATTTATTGGACCAGCATAATCTACCCCACTATAGAGAAATGCTCTAGATGGAGTAGCACGCACTGGCAGTAATTGACCCATCAGTTGAGTTTTCGTAATGGCCCTTTGTCTTATACATGTCACACATCTGCGAACATGTTGCTTCACTAGGCTCTTTAGACCCACTATCCAATAAGCGGATCGCAAATAATTTATCATTAATTGAGGACCACCGTGTAAAGTCTTATGGTGTGCATCAGAAATAATTAATCTGGTTAAATTAGAATTGTGTGGCAGTACTATAGGATGTTTGGCATCTTCATCCATAGATGATGCTTAAAGACGACCACCAACTCTTAAAATTTTATTTTTATTTAAGTAAGGCGCCAAAGATTTTATTTTACTACCCTTTGCCTGCACATTAGCATTTTTCTCAATCTCTGTATATTCTTCAGCAAATTCTTGTTTCTGACACTGTCTTATACAATACATTAATGCTTTATCCAATTCCTTCTTCCTCAAATATTTTGTGTGTTCTTCGGTATTCTTATATCTTTTTAAAACCCTTTTAAAACGCCTACAATACGCTACAACTCTAAGTAGCTTACTGAGACTAGAATATCGGTCTAATATGGAAACATCAATTGAAGTTACATGAGATGTTATGGCTTCTTCTAAATGAACATCTGATTCCAATGCTTTCTCATAGACTACCGTCTTATTTGTGAGAAATTTTGGACCAGACATCCATGTTTTACAATTTATTAGCTCTGATGGTAAAAGGCCTCGTGATGCATAATCCGCCGGATTGTCTCTCGACTTTATGTGAGCCCAATGACTTGAATCTAGTGATGTTAGTATCTCCGAAACGCGATTCGCAACGAAAGTTTTCCAACGACTAGGATGACCCTTTAACCACGCCAACACAACAGTTGAATCTGTCCATACTCGTACATTATACAGAGGAATTTTTAAAACTTCTGCGACTTCTAAAAGCAAGCACGTCAGCAGCGCAGCACCACATAACTCTAAACGAGGAATACTAATTCTTTTTATGGGAGCGACTCTCGTTTTAGGATACAGGGGACACGTAAACGTTGCCTTTACTGTCCATTATGCGAATGTATACGACTGCATATGCTATATTAGAAGCGTCCGAAAACCCGTGCAATTCGACACTTGAATCAGTTGTCTTTGTTCCGAACCATCGAGGAATATGGATTTTGGTGAGTAGTGGTAACTCTTCACGGTAAGTCAGCCATTCCTTTAATAATTTCATTGGAACCTCTGCATCCCATTCTATACCAGTTAGCCATAGCTTTTGTATAAATGATTTCGCTACTACAATACAAGGTGCTATCCAGCCCAATGGGTCGAATAGCCGTGCTATGTCTGAAATAATACGTCTTTTGTTGCAGGTTTGACCAGAACCGGAAGCTGCACCGAGAAATGGAACTCGTCATTACTGCGACTCAGGTAAGTCCCAATATTTTTATTGTAGAATCCTTTATTTCTAGATCTTCCTTCCTTTATTTTCATTTGTCATACTCAATTAATGCATTCTTTATCCTGATCCTTCCTTATCTCTTTAAGTAGTTCCTTTTTTATTGCTATTCCACTTTTGTAATTCAAAACCTCCTCCCTTTA
The DNA here is from genome assembly GCA_029286625.1 of Parnassius orleans. Classification (NCBI taxonomy): domain Eukaryota; kingdom Metazoa; phylum Arthropoda; class Insecta; order Lepidoptera; family Papilionidae; genus Parnassius; species Parnassius orleans. The sequence continues at coordinate 9,172 of JAGSMP010000917.1, forward strand.
ATAATTTCTTCATTTCCTTATATATTTCAATTCCTTCTTTTACAGTTTCACAGCCAGTCATAAGATCATCCATATAGAAATCTCTTAATATTATATTCCTTGCATGAACATACTTCTCTCCATCATCAATAGCTAACTGTTGCAGAACCTTAACGGCTAAATATGGAGCAGACGCCGTACCAAAAGTTACCGTTACCAGCTCGAAATCCTGGATTTTACTTTCCTGATTATCTCTCCAGACTATTCGCTGATATGCTGCATCTTCATCAGTAACACGGACTTGTCGGTACATTTTTATAATATCAGCTACCATTGCTATTGGGTGACATCTCCAGCGTAAGACAAGGTGACGCAAGTCGGATTGTAAAGTAGGGCCGACCATTAAAACATCGTTTAGTGAAACTCCATTTTTGTTTTTAGTAGATGCATCAAAGACTACCCTAAGTTTGGTGGTGGCCTTGTCCTCTCTTACAACCGCGTGATGTGGTAAGTACACTCCTTCTTCTTTACTATCCACTGGCCTCATATGATTCAAATTCAAGTATTCATTAATTACCTTTGTATATCTGTTTTTAAATTCTTCATCCTTCATTTTCCTCTCTAAGGCAACAATCTTTCACAGCTATCTCTCGTGAACCACCTTTTTTACAGGATGGACCTTCGTCACGAAACGGTAACTTCACCACATATCGACCTTCTGCTGTTCTTGTCGTCGTCGCTGCGAAAATCTCCTCACATTTCAGCTCTTCCTCGTTAAGTATCCTTCTAGATAAACCTGATTGATCTGATTCTATTTCCCAGAATTTTTTAAGAATTTCATCTTTGATCTGAGAGTGCATTACTGCAACTGCTGGTGAGTTGTTGCAATCTTCAGACATTACAAGACCAGAAATGATCCTCTCTAAGGTAGTGCATTGTGCAATAGGAGTTCAGTAGGACTTCTCATTACTCTTTCCTTCAAAATCTGGCAGTAAATGTCTGCACCAAGCAGAATATCAATTTTATTCGGTAAATAATATTCTGGGTCTGCCAACTGAACATTTGTATTTCAGCCCAAGGTAAACAGGCAACCTTTTACCAGGTAGGTAGTAATATTATTATTTAAAACATAAGCTTTCACTTCAAGGTGAAAACTGGGATCAGACAGTGATTGAATTTTAATGGAAACCATGTACTTCGACACCACCGAAGACTGATTACCGCCTAGACCTGTAATGATTCCCTTCACGGGTATCTTTTTCAACTTTAATAATTGAACTGTGTTTTCAGTAACGAACGATGCTTGTGAGCCCTGATCGAGTAAGGCTCTAATAATTTTGAAATCGCCAAATTTAGACTTAGCTTTCACTAGAGCTGTTGCTAGCAAAACCTGTCTAATGATCTTTCCTGTCGAAAGACAGGATACGATTAACGTTGTTTCAGTTGAACTACTAGCCGTTACACCTTTTTCATTTTTAACGGCGGCTTTGTCTGTTTGCCCACTGTGTACAACTGGTGTAAATTTAGGGTGAAGAGTGAGTGATGCTTTTTACAAATACGACAAAAACATCTATTCTACAATATTTTGCAGAGTGATTACGTCCTAAACAATTTAGACATAAATTATTATTTAAAACAAATTCATGTCTTTATTATATTCCTCCTTTGCGAACTTCTTGCAAAAACATAGTTTATGGTTTTCTGTACAATATTCACATTGAATATTTTTGATGACAGAATGTTTGCATGATGAGTGTGTGTGTGTGATGTTGAGTGTGATGAGCGATTGAGTTGAAAGGTGGGTTTTTATTCTAAACATTCCAAAGCTAAATCGACCCTCTATAAAATTGGAAAATTGTTCATAGGTAGGTAATTCTGTGGAACTGTCACTCGATATATTTAACTGCCACTGCTTACGGGTTTCAAGATCTAATTTATCTGGTATGTATATAATAATAATATCCCAGGTGGCCACATTAATGTTGAGATTTCATCGCATTTAAACAATCAGATGTTGTGTCCAATAGGTCCTTTAACCCATTGGCAGATTCTACATTCATACGCCTTTGGTTAAATAAACGTTTTAAGTACAATTTGTTAGGTATTTTTGTTATCATACCTTTTTGTAATAATGCCCAACACTGACTGTAGTTTAATTCATAATAGCTATATGCCTGACTAATTGCTCGGCTTCACCTGTTAAAAACCTTTAAATACTTAAGTTTGTACATCATCAAAGGATGTATTATTATACTAAAGATGTGAATAAATCCCTAAAGGTGGGCCACTCAGTATACTTTCCGAAAACGGGTTAATAGTAATTTTGGTAACTTAACCAACCTTTTGACTCAGCTTCATTATTTTAGAACTATTTTGATCATTTTTTCAACTTTATATTTAGCTAAATCAGTTGTTAATTTACATTTATATTCTACATAACACTCTTCAACGTTATCATATAAATCATCATATTCAATATCCTTTAAATCATCCTTTTTTGTACCTTTTATTAAGCAATCATGAGTTGTTAAAAACTTCGACCATAATTCTTCTAATATTCCTAATCTAGTTTCAATATACTGTTGATTAATACGATCTTTAGGTGATTTACTATAATTCATTTTAGCATTTCTTATTCTAACTTCAACATCTTGTTGTACTTTAAATAAAGCCTGCATTTTCTTAAATTGCTATAAAGTTTTAAAATAAAATAAATATTTTAATGTTGAAAAAACTATATGAAATCAAGTTATGTTTAAGGCAAAAATTACAAGTCCATATAATAAACTTTGAAAAATTTACAAGTGTCGTTATAAGATCACAAAAATTTTCTAAGTCCTATGAATAAATTTATAAAATTTTACAAGTGTTTTTGACTTGAAATGAAATCGGGCATGGATTCCCCGTATGAACCAAATTTCTTAAAATTACTCTAAGTCTAAAGTACTAACTAAATTTTACAATTATTTAAAGTATCTAAGATTCAAATTGCTGTCTACTATTTTTAATCTACTATTACTACTAAATGAACTGTTTTTCAATTGCACATAAGGTTTAAATTACCGAAATTGTACTCACGATTGGTTGTCCCACTCACTCTTGCTTCCAAAGTAAACAACACTTAATCACTTCACTCACTGCAACTTCACCTCTCCTGACGATTTCCACTGGAACACCGCCTGCCGTCTGTCAGTGAACAACTTCCGCCCACCGTGACGACTGCTTCTTACCGACTTATGAGCCAGAACCGCCACACCTATAAGTAGCGATCCACTACTTGGTGCGGGGTTGTGATTCCCATCCGGAATCACCGATTACAAAATCTGTCCTTGACAGTTCCTTCCGGCTTACGATGGACCATGAATACGGTCGTACGGCGGGCTAAATACCTATTGGTACTTTTAAATAAAACCAACAGATATCTTGATTAGGTATATGTATTGCTTTCTTCCAATATCGTTCACTTTTTATAAAGCACCTAAGAGACCTTATGCAATTAATAAGCACCGAACCATCGCGTGGTAATTCTACTACTAGCGACATCTATTGTTACAAATAAAATTAACACTTTATATTGATCTGTTTACATAAGAATCGTGAACAGTCACTACGAAATCTACTTAATTCAGCCGGTACATTTCATAAATTATCATTAGACTTATTATGAGTTTCACAGGGATTAATAACTGTGTTTGTTTAATCTACACTTGGTTTGCATCACGGAACGTACACAGAGGGCACAACTTCGACGTCGACGTCTGCATTCTCTTTTGTCGACAGATCACAACTACCAATAAATCGATTACGAAAATGTTACCCGTTTTCCTCTCTGCTCCCTCAAGATATTATCCATCATTAATTCATTAATTTCAGCCTATCAAAAGTTCACTGCTGAACAGGGGGAATATTTGCTGTAGTTTTGCCCTCTCTTAGCAAGTGGTTTGGCAAGTGCAATTTTTATTATTTTGAGGTGTTATCAGGAAGATACTGTTGCCTATCTCCTGTTTCATTTCCCTATGTCGTCTTTTACGATACTTGCAGGATGGTATGGGGTCTTAGAGCTTCAAAGTAATAAATATATTATTTGGTAGAAGGTAGTGGTTTCTTTTACGCCGCAGCAACACGGCATTATTAAGATCCTGCCTTAACTTCATGATTACGAAATATTTTCATCCAAACAGATAAAGCTTTGTTGAATATAGTCGATGGTTTTCCGCTAAGCAAGTGGTAAATCTGTATAAATTAAAATCAATTGCCGCCTGTATGAAATATCATCACTTGAGAACGGCTAGACCGATTTTGATGAACACTCACACTCACAATTGGACCCGGTAACTAGCGCTGTTGTCGAGATCTAGAAAAGCATATAAAATTGGGATTACAAATACGATCCAACTCGCTTATGTGCCGTGTGTCTGTCAAGACAGTATTCATACCTCCCTATTCGTTTTTAAAGTTTGAGAAAGGAATATTTGCAATGTAATATAATAATCATCACGTGGTTTAGAAAACAATTTACTTGATAGTTCGAACAATAATAAGTGTAATCCTATTTTCTTTATATTTTAGTAAAATATTAGTAAAATAAATAACTAAACAAAAACGACTACAATATATCGATGTCTATTGTTGCTAACAATGTGAACGAAATCACTATAGATTAAAGACGTCATGTCTTGTAAAGTAACATCACAGATGTTTCTTTTTGCCTTATTTGAAAATTTAATTAGTAAACGCGAGACAAGTATATTGACTCATTTTATGTAGAATTGTAGGTTCTCTCTATGCATACGTATGTATGTAATTACTCTAGGCTTATATTTATAATCTAGCTGTTCTTCGCGACTTCGCCCGCGTGGAATTTATTACGATTGGATTTTATGGGTTTTAATTTTTTACGCGGAACCCTAATAATTCTTTTTCTAAAATAGAAGTTGCCTAAGTTACTCCTTTAGTTATTTTTTTTATGTAGGAGAGGGGGCAAACGAGCATGCGGCTCACCTGATGGTAAGTGACTACCGCCGCCCATGATTAACTGCAACACCAGGGGAACCAGAGGAATTGCAGATGCGTTGCCGACCTTTTAAAAAGGAGTAGGCTCTTTCCTTGAAGGTTCCTAAGTCATATCGGTCCGGAAAAATCGCTGGTGGTAAACTATTCCACAAGGAAGTTGTGCGAGGAAGAAAACATCTTCTAAATCGCACAGTGGTGGACCGCCAATCATCCAGATGTGGATGGTATCGGGAGTTCTGCCGCGATGTGCGTTCGTGAAATTTGGCGGCTGGGATTAATCCGAACAATTCCTAGCACTCCCGTCGTAAATGCGAAAAAAGGAAAGAGATGCAACATCTCTTCGCAGCGCCAATGAATCGAGCCGATCGGAAAGACTCGGTCGTCGAAGATTCGAGCCGCTCTGCGCTGGACGCGATCAAGTGGAAGGCTGGCACTGGGGAGCCCCAGCCTAGAGATGGGAAAGTATTCCATGAGAGGCCGAACCTGCGCCTTGTAAAGTTGCAGGCGTTGTGCCGGCATAAATACTGTCCCCGCTGCTGAGCACGCCAAGCTTTTAGAGGCCAATTTGGCCTTCTCTTCAAAGTGACCACGAAACTGCACGTCACTCGATATGTCGACGCCGAGGATTCCGATACTGGCTGAGGCAACAAGAGGTGCCTTGAAACTGGGGAGATACGACAAGGGGTTCTTTTTAGCGGTAAACGCGCAAACTTGTCTTCTGAGGATTAAACTGGACTAGATTTAGTCGCTAATACGAGACTTTGTTCAGCAAAGACTCGACTTCAGACACAAGTTTGTTCCGGTACTCGGCGATGTTTTCCCAGAGAATTTTGGCACGGTGATGAGCATCACCAGTGCTGTCATCCGCATAACAATGAATGTTACCGCTTCGCAACATATCATTGATATGCAGAAGAAACAGCGTTGGTGATAGCACGCAGCCTTGGAACACCAGCGTTAATAGGCTTGTAGTCGGAGCATGCACCGTCTACAACGACCTTGATTCTCCGATCTGCAAGAAAGCTGGTGATCCAATGCACAATTTCTTGGGAAGCCCATAGGAAGGAGCTTGAAAGAAGCGCTTTGTGCCAAACCCGATCGAAAGCCTTCGCAATGTCCAAACTAGGGAGGTGGCCGTTAGTTGGACCCTTCCGGGTCACCTGTACTAATGGGTGTCCTCAGGGCTCGATTCTCGGCCCATTTCTATTTCTGGTATATATTAATGACTTACCTTCCCTTGTAGTTGATAATCATGATATAGTATTATTTGCTGATGATACTTCCTTGATTTTTAAACTTAAACGTCAATTATTTAAATGTGACGAAGTGAATAATGCTATATCAAAATTAGTGCATTGGTTTAACGTTAATAATCTACATTTAAACGGAAATAAAACTAAATGTATTAAATTTACAACAACGAATGTTAAAAATCTGGGTACCAATGTGTTTTAATAGGAAGAACTGAGCCCTGTTGAATCCACTGTTTTTCTTGGCATCACTCTCGACGCAAAGCTTCAGTGGGGCCCCATATATCCAAACTAGCAAGCAGACTAAGTTCTGCAGCCTATGCTGTAAAAAGATTAGAGGTCTCACTAGTTTCGAGACAGCTAGACTAGTTTATTTCAGTTATTTCCATAGCATAATGTCTTATGGGATTTTGCTATAGGGAAATGGCTGATTCAGAAACTATTTTGTTTTACAGAAGAGGGCCATTAGAGCTATTTACAACCTAAAACCGAGAGAGTCTCTTAGAGATAAATTTAAAGAAAAATATATTAACTTTGGCTCTCAGTATATTTACGAAAATTTAATGTATTTCACAAAACAAAGGTAGTTTTAGAAAAAGTGATATACATTCTGTAAACACTAGGAACAAGCACAATAGTGATACCAGTTTTGACTCCACAGAGTCAGTAATTCATTCTGGGGCAATGTATACGCTATTACAACAAGGTCCCGGAAAGTGTACAGGCTCTCTATTACCAAGTTTAAATCTTTTGTTAAGCTGAAATCTGTATAAAAGGGTTATTATAGTATAAATGAATATATAATTGATAATAACCCTGGAAATAAGGTGGTCGTTACCAAGCATTTTCTAAAATAAATTTTGTACTTGAATAGTTTGTACAACCATTAATGTAAAATTTACTTTTAAAAAAGTCCTGCTGGGTTTCTTGCTGGTTCTTCCCAGGACAGAGGTTTTTTTCGAACCAGTAAAGAAATGACTTTCAATAAGAATTACACATGTAATCTATATTGAAAAAATTATTCTATTCTATTCTATTCTATTCTATTCTTGACTCTACTGCCTCCGCCCATCTATGAGTCAGGTAGATTAGAAGATCACCAGCTGATCGACCCGACGAAAACCGCATGGCGATCACTAATCAGCTGGTGATCCTCAAGGTACCGAGAGCTGGCAGTTTATAACAGACTCCATTATTTTGGAGAACAAGGGGTGATGGCGATAGGCCTGTAGTTGGACGGGTCTGAGTGGTCGCCTTTTTGGATCGGTTGGATAAAGCTGTCTTCCATGATTTCGGGACTACGCCTAGGGGTAGGAGTACCGGAAAGACGCGTTAGAACCGGTGCCAACTCCGGGCACACGTCCTCAGCACAATTGGGGATTCCGTCACTCGACTTGTGGATGTCCAGGGAGAGTGCTTTGCGACCGAGCGCTGTGAGAACTGCATCCGGCATGGAGCACTCACACCGCGAGATGGTCGGCGGTGTGTTCCCCGTCATCAGAGTCGAGTTGGACGCAAAGGGCCTAAAGGTCGGCTTTCTCTTTTGCGGCGTGGGCAGTGAGTCTTCCTCCTGTGCAGAGATGGTAGTGATGGCACAGAAATTCCTTAGACAGCCTTGGCGAGAGACCAGAATGCACGGGTTCCCGAAGGAAGGCGAACTAGTTTCTCGCCAATTCTGCCTATGTGCTCTGACTTTGCCTTGGCAATAACTCTTTTGAAGGACCTGTAGGCGAAGTTATACTTCTTTTTAAGCATGCTGGCGCTTACATACCGAGCCGCCGAAGCCTCAGCCCAGGCCTGATAGCACTCCTGCTTACTGCGTAATGCAGTCTTACAGGAGCGATCAAACCAAGGCTGAGATCTGCCTCCGATGGTTACCACAGATGATGGAATAAATATTTCCATCCAAGGGAGCATGAGTGAGGCACCACACTCCGGATCAGGCAATGGTCTGAAGAGCCGAGAGGGGCATCGACGGATACCTGATATCCGTCCGGATGAGAGGTCAGCAGAAGGTCCAACAGGGAAGGTGTATGATCCTTCACATCTGGAATCCGCGTAGGCAAAGTAACCAGTTGTGTCAGACCATATGCCAAGGCAAAGTCATAAACAGATCTCCCCGCATGATCGGTTAAACGTGAACCGAGCCATTCGGCGTGGTGGGCGTTAAAATCGCCAAGGATCACGATCTCTGCGGATGGGACCTGTTGTATTGTAAGGAATCTGTAGCCATTTGGACGTGGTCGATGAGTCGGTCTGTTTCGGCATTACCGCTATGGGACCTATAGAGGCACCCGTAGACGCGCGGATGGTCGTCGCTATCTACGCGTAGCCAAAGGATGGACAGGTCCGAACCTTCAAGACTGCCGAGGCGTCGAGAACAGATGTCCTCTCTGACGTATACGCAAACTTCAGCCCGAGGCACAAAGGAGTGTTCCAATTTGTACCCCGGGTAGAAGAGATACGAAGTATCAGCCGGAGAGTACACTTGCGTCTCGGTCAAGAAAGGCGGCTTCGCCGTCTCGAGATGGTGGTAGTGGACGGCGTTTAGGTTCGAGTGAAGTCCCTGATGTTACAGAAATTCACGGATAGCGTGGCAGGGATCGCCTTGGTCTTGTTGCTCAGTTTGCCCCGAGCAGTTATTGTTTTGACGGGTGCCCCCCAGAATACGCGGGGCAGCCGGAGCACCCGCTCAGGAGTGGAGTAGCGTGGTCGTGGATGCTCAGCGAGGATTCTCCAGGGGTGCTGGTACCCTCCTGGGGTAGTCTATGATTTAATTCCGCTACCATTTGTTGGGGGGGGGGGAGGAGAATTGGGCCTCCGGTCACCTGCACTCACCAGACGAAACGCAAAAGCAGAGCTTCCACTTCAAGCCGGTATTCTGTGAGGTCGTGGTACTAACCCGGCTCGAGCCGGCCCATACGTGCAACAGCAAAAGCCGCTGCGTGGCTCTACCACAAAATTTATTTGTATATAGATATTTTATGTATGTATGTATGTCACCAAGATGTATTAATTTCATATTAATTAATGATATACTTACAACAGGTTAGCAACCATCTATCTTTGCGAATTTTTTAGTGTCATTACTAAGTGGTGTGACTCCATTTTGGCCTAGGAGTTGAACTATTTGAACCTACCCAGATGAACTCCTCCCTCCTCCTCTTACCTTTTTCTGCCGTCAAATATCAGTCTGAAGAGTATAAAGTTAGTATAGCAAAGGTTCAGTGGGGCCCCCATATATCCAAACTAGCAAACAGACTAAGTTCTGCAGCCTATGCTGTAAAAAAGATTAGAGGTCTCACTAGTGTCGATACAGCTAGATTAGTTTATTTCAGTTATTTCCATAGCATAATGTCTTATTGGATTTTGCTATGAAATGCAACTGATTCAGAAACTATTTTATTTTACAGAAGAGGCCATTAGAGCTATTTACAACCTACAACCGAGAGAGTCTCTTAGAGATAAATTTAAAATAAATATATTAACTTTGGCCTCTCAGTATATTTACGAAAATTTAATGTATGTTCACAAAACAAAGGTAGTTTTAGGAAAAAAGTGATATACATTCTGTAAACACATAGTGACCAGTTCTCGACTCCAGAGTCAGTAATTCATTCTTGGGCAATATATATGCTATTACAACAAGGTCCCAGAAGTCCGAAAAGTACAGGCTCTCTCTATTACCAAGTATAAATGTTTTGTTAGCTGAAACTGTATAAAAAGTTATTATAGTATAAATGAATACATGGTTGATAATAACCCCTGGGAATGAGGTGGTCACTTCAAGCAGTTTCTAAAATAAATTTTGTACTTAAATAGTTTGTACAACCATTAATGTAAAATTTACTTTTAAAAAAAAGTCCCGCTGGGTTTCTTGCTGGTTTTTCTCAGGACAGAGGTTTTTTTTCGAACCAGTGGTAAAGTAAAAAATGACTTTTAATAATAATTACACATGTAATCTATATTGAATAAAAAAAATTTATTCTATTCTATTCTAGCAAAGAGAATATAATCACTACGTTTAAGAGGCGGGACTTCCTTAGTAAAAGTAAATGTATGGAAGGGCGCCAAGCTACTTTACCAACATCAAGACATGACATTTAATTTTAGATAAACAGTGCTGACAACATAGGCAAATCATAATAGTGATTTGCCTATGTAAATTCGAACAATTTTATCGATATAATGTTTATCGATATATTGTTTATCGAAATTTTTATACAATAAAAGTTAGATCTCTATACTGAATAATTAATGAGAAATAAAAGTTTTTACGTGGGATTGAGTAAAACTGCCGATTTAGATAGGAAATCAATATATTTTCACACAGCAATTTATAATTATATCTCTACAACTATTAGGTACAAAAATATGTATAAAAAAACATAAAAGAAATAAGGCACAGTTATACTAGTAATTAATTAGGTAAAAACTAAATGACGACCACGTAGCGCACTGGCTAAGCTTTTGGCTGCGGCTCTGCAGGATCGATGATTCGTTCCCGCACTGAACAAGTGTTTCTATGCTGTAAAATAAATAGTCTGCGTCTGGATGCTTGTTTATATCGTTAGTTTTTGAATCAAATCAAAAAAGCATCTTCACAGAGGTACATACTACTCGCATAGATCATTTACTAATAGTCGCTTTCAAAATCAGTGCACATTATAGCTAATGTTTACTGATGAATCTATAAAAAAAAAACTGTAAATATTTATAATCAGGTAATTACAAATAACTTCGAGTTTAGTTATATCATCGATTTCTTACCAAAATGTGAATTTAAAGGGATATATATATACCTAGTCAGGTCATAAATTCTGTCACATGTTTAATATAAAATAATTGAAACAAGTTTATTCATTATGTAACCATTTATATACCAAAATGAACTTAACAAAACATAGATTCTTATGACACTAAAGTTTATTCAAAATGACCTCCGTGATTTTGAATACAGGCCTTCAATCTGCGCGGCCAGTCGTCTATCGTGCACGAACGAGGTCCATGTCAATATCGGCGGCTGCAATCAAGGATGTCTTGAGTGACTCAAATTGGGATGAGGCTTTGAGCACGCCTTTCCTCCAAGTGTTGCCATATCTTGTAATCTAACGGATTCAAATCTGGACTGGAGAGGAGCCAGTCTTCGTGCCGGATGAAGTCGATTTCACGCGCCGCCAGCCAGTCTTGTGTGCTCTTCGCTCTATGAGCTGGCGCCGTGTTGTTGAATACCCAGTGCCTGTTATTGAACATGGTATGAAACAGGTTCCACAAGGTTCGTCAGGACTGTATTTTGATACACAACTGCATTTGTTTTACACTTTCTCACAAAAATGTACCTCTGTTAAGCCCCAATAAAAACTCCCAACCATACCATGAGCGAGGATGGAAAATGACCTCGTTGGACACGCGGAATACGGTTGCTCGCTTCTTCACTACTGTGTGCGTACACCTTATCATTTTGTTTGTTGTAGCTCTCTCTTCTACGGTAAAATTTTTCATCCGAAAAAAATTTCCCATATTTTTTTTTCCGCGTAACGCTTCAACAAAGCGCGGCATCTCTTCAGTCTCAGGTCCATTAGACGAGCATTCAAACGATGTCCTGTTTTTCTTCGATATGCGAAGCCCTAAGTCTTCATTTAACACCCTTTTCACCGTGGTTCTGCTTAACCCCATCTGAAGGGCCAACAGTTTCTGCTTACGTTTGGGATTTCTTTGTATTCGCGCCTTCACAGCTTTTATCACTGCTGGAGTCCTAACAGACCGAGGGCGACCACTTCGACCCATCATCTACACTAGAGTCTTCATTGTATCGTTTGATGGTACGATAAACGAATCTTTTGGTTATATTCAAATTTTTCAGTATGTCAAAATTTGAATTAATATCTTTCCGCAACGATGCAACGCAATAACTGCAACACGGTCTTTTAGCGTCCACTCCATATTTAAAAATGAGTAAAATTCTAAAAAGTATACAGTTTTATTTTCATGAACAATTCGAATTGAATTCAATAAACTTTTGTGGCCAGCATTCTAAAAGAAAAGTTTTTACTGTGTGACAATACTTATGATCTGACTAGGTATATATGCACAGTAAAAGAAATCTAATGCTATACACATAATTATGGAAGCTTTGTGTCCACTGATGGATTAAGAGTTCGTTTTAGTTGGGTTTAAACCCTCGGTTTTAATGTTTGCCATAAATATGTTTTAACATGTGAAGTTTTCAATTGGAACATTTGCCAGGTCTTCATTCCCAATTAATTTCACCATTGCTTACATCTGAAAATATAATATAAATATAATCACATTTTATTGAACAAATAGAACGTAAGCAGTCACAATTGATAATATGGTTTCTAGTATAGCTCGTTTCGGATTGCCATCCCGTAGAACTGTCAGAGTTAGTGTGTTTGTATTTGCGCACACAATCGTACACCACAAAAACCTGTCCTACGTAGATGGCTAGTCTACGGTGATACTGGCTTCCGTTATCGAAATTCGATTTGGAGGACATTACTACAAATAAAGGTCCAAAAATGTTTTCGCGTTAAATATCATATTACAATTAAAGTTGAAATCACCACATATCTTTCATCGTCTAAGGAAATATTGTTATGTTATTATTATTTTACTTCTTTTTACCATCTAATTGGCAAGTTTTATAACGCATATTTGATTTTTACAATTCTGTAAACGAACAACGGCTCCTAGCAGAATTAAAATCTAAATAATTAAAATAAATAAAAATGTAACCGTTTGATTTGACATTTAATTTTGAACCTGTTTGATTTGACAATGTAATTGATAGACATATTACGAAAAGTAGAAAAAGAAGTTAACTGACATTAAAATTTGCCCCGTTTCGTACATATAAATTTTATTATGGAGTTGCACCAGCCTGTATTCTAGTATAATCACAGGCTATGGGGCATTCCATCTTAGTCGTCAGTCACAGCGCGTTGTAGCCTTTTGTATGTATGATTAGCTGCAGACAGTCCGTAGACTGCAGTACCCTTACCATCAGGTGGATCGGCTACATACCATAAGATGGACTGTTATTTTGTTTGTCATTTCATATTTTAAAATATATGGAGAAAAGGTGCTCAAGGCATCGTTATACTGGCAAGCACTTACCTACTAAAAACAAGGCAGAACACTCACTAAATGAGGTGAATGAATCATCATCACCATTACAGTCCTGCACAAGTCCACTGCTGAACATAGGCCTCCTCCAAGGAACGCCACAAAGTACAGTCCCGAGCCACCTGCGTCCATCGACTTCGTGTATATATCTTACCAGGTCGTCCCTCCATCTAGTGGGGCCGCCTTATACTTTTACAACCGGTACAAAGCTGCCACCTTTCTTCCCCATCAGTTGTCAGTTCTTCGAGCTGTATGGCCAGCCCATTGCCACTTCAGCTAATTACATTTAGCTTATGAAACATGCAGTATGGTAATGAAACTGGGTGGCTCAGGCCTACATATATACGCTGTGATGGACTGTAATGATCTAGTCGCTTGGAAAAAATAACAGTTTTTATTTTATACATGGTTATTTTGCAACCAAAATTGCAGAAGGTTCAGAATAAGTAATAATGGCAAATGATGAAAAAATTAATTTAAAAACACGTAATCCCTCGTCCGGCAACTTATTCTATCACCGGGAGGCAACCATCTGTCCCAAAGAGGTGTCGGATTTATCGTCCACAAGTCTCTCGTTAACAACGTTGTAAAGATTGGGAGCGTGTCGACGAGGGTTGCGTACCTTATACTCAGAATGACCAAACGGTATTCGCTGAAGGTCACCTGAGTTTTGCCTGCAATCGGCACACCCCGATGAGGAGGTGGAGGAAATGTATGAGGATATCTCTAGGCCATGCATTCCTCCAAAACCCACTATACGGTGTTAATGGGAGACTTCAACGCAAAACTAGGCACAAGAAAGAGCGGTGAGCTGAAAGTAGGGAAATTCGGAATAGCGCAACGGAACCCAAGGGGCCAGCAGCTGGCCGACTTTATGGAGAAAGAGGGACTCTTTATGATGAACTCTTTCTTCAAAAGCGGCCCACAGAAAATGGACCTGGTCGAGCCCCGACGGTTCGACAAAAATGAGATTGACTTCATTATGACGACCAGACGACAACTGTTCAGTGATGTCTCAGTGATCGCGAGGGTGAAACCTGAACTAAACGTAAAGTTGGAGGGTCACGTCTAATGAAGTCAACGCTCCGTCCTCGTGCTCTAATCCAAAGCCCGAAAACTTTCAGCTCGAGTTACAAAATCAAACCAAAATGATTATTTGTAGGCCATATAATTATCTTGTTTCATGCAGTAACTGAATTCGCCAGTGATGACCCAAGGTGTTATTAAGATAAAACAGGACCACACTCTCACAGAATACCAGCGTGAAATAGCAGCCGGATGCTGCGGTGTTTAGTATAGTGAGTGTAGAGAACCGGAGACCCTTTTTACAGCTACTGAAGCATTTCATCTTAGTCCTCGTGGGTGACAACGCATCTACATTTTGATTCTTAATGGGATGTGATGTACAGCATCCACTTACCATCAGGTGACTGTGTGCCCGTTTTCTTCCTATCGGCTTATAATCTATACTGATACATTTACACAATCAGTATAACGAAATCACACGTCGAACATTAAAACTGAGCTAATCATGATTCCTATCATATTTTATTTTCCACAGTAGCACTGCTGGTGAAAACGCACTTCTGTTTGGGTTGGAATCCCAACCAGAGATAATGTTGTGTAAAAGGAATGCTGAATTTGACGGCTAGGTAGCGTTGAAATTGTAATTCATGAACTTTATGCGTGCCAGCGGAAATCGAACACAGGTACAGTACGCGAACAGTACACTGTGATATTTTACGGAAACGCCTAGCCCCTGATCTGCCAGGGCTTGTTTTGAGTGTTTTATGGATCCATGTTAATCGTCCGTAAACATTCACTGCTTAACATGGAAGGGTCTCTCCAAGTAGGGATTTGCCTTAATAATCACGCTTGGCATAGGATTGAGGATCGCATACCAGACGTGAGCACCTCTGACTATGTTGCCTGTCGCCGGTCGGGTTATTTTACATCTGAAGTAAACGAGGTGGTTATACCACCATCTGTCATAAGCCATAAGATTTTTCTGGCAAACCCATAGTCGCCTCTTACGAAACCCACGGAACAAAATGTAATGATGAATTCTCTTACGCCGCACGTCACGGCAACTTCGACTATATTATAAAATTACGATGTCGACGAAAATATATGTTTTATAACAGCGATTAGTAGATTAATGTAATTATAACATGGTGAGAAGAACGTCATCATTATCATTCGAATTTAGTTTCTCCAGAAGTATGAATCTTGAAATCATTTGTCCAGTTCCCGGCAAACATCTTGAACAATAAGCGTAGTGGGGGAAGGTTTGCGCACGCATTTTTGTATGTAAAACCGACTCTGCGCAGTCAAGGTCAATGTTCAAGAAGTTTGCCGGCAATTTTGTTGTCAATAAATTTTAAACAATAAGTAAAGACACTGTATTTATTTTGCTAACCTGAAGCATTTACTATCTTAGTTTAGCCCTAGAAATGATAAAAAGATTTTTAAATCAAATTAACTATTCAGGTAGTTTCCTGCCTGAGTAACTGAGAAGTCTGTAA
Organism: Parnassius orleans; assembly: GCA_029286625.1. Taxonomy (NCBI): domain Eukaryota; kingdom Metazoa; phylum Arthropoda; class Insecta; order Lepidoptera; family Papilionidae; genus Parnassius; species Parnassius orleans. Next base: position 25,085 of record JAGSMP010000917.1, read on the forward strand.
CAGAAAAACTGGCCTATTAATGTCATTTTTTAATGTTATTATGAAAGATTAAGGTACTGCCAAGTTTTTAAAATTAATTAGAAAGTATGAAATCATTTATTACTATTTTTCATTTAATGTTGAAAATTCCAGCCCCACTCTCCTGATAGAAAATTTTTAAGTTTCGATTAAAATTATTGTATCTTTGGTGAATGTTAGGAAGTTAATTATTTTATGCATAATAGGGCAACTCATAAGGATCATGCTACAAACAAAAAAACTTGGAAAAATCTCACAATTACATTTTTTTAATGTTAGGCTGTTTAGGGTGAAACATTTAAATTATAATATTATATAGTTATATAATATTATAATTTATATATTTCTCCCTGGGTTGACTGATAGAACATACATAAAGCATAAACTTAATGTTAACCGTTTAGGTGTCTTTCAATAAATTAAATGTTTAATTCGTGTGTGATTCAGAACAGCACATCATACCAACAAATAAATTTTCGAAACCGTCTGAGAGAAAGATAAATTCAAATTCTACTGATTGTAACATAAATGATGTTCGTAGAAGCCTCGATTTAGAAAGCCCTATTAAATCAAAGCCTAAACTGAAAATAGATAATCAACCAATTAATAAAGGAAAGCATCCTGCAAATATTATGAAAAATTTTGAAACAAAAGAGTAAATATACTTACGACAAAAGCATCAGAGGCATTAACGAAATGCATTTTTGAATGTGATGATTGTAGTAAAAAATTTTCAACAAAAGACATTATCGACAAACACATTTCATACAGTCATAAGACGCAAAAAAACTTGGACATCACTACAGTTCGGACACAAGTTGAACAAACTCCAGTATCACGACTAACAGATATATTTAATTGTGATATTTGCGAATTTAAAACATCTCATAAACGTTACATTTTGGCACATCTTAAAGCGCACGTCGCTAAACAAGTGTACTGTTGTAATAATTGTGATTATAAATGCACATATAAAAGCAGTTTGCAAACACATATGAAAATACATACCGGAGAAAAACCATATTCATGTAATATCTGTGACTATAAATTTATTTCAAAAAGTAGTTTGCTAAGGCATATGAAAAGACACACAGGAGAAAAACCTTTTTCGTGTAATATCTGTGAATATAAATGTATAACAAAAGGTAATTTATATGAAAAAACATACCAGTGAAAAACCTTTTTCGTGTAATATCTGTGAATATAAATGTAATTTAAAGGTAGTTTGCAAAGTCATATGAAAAACATACCGGAGAAAACCTTTTACATGTAATATCTGTGAATATAAATGTATTACAAAATTTCGTTTGCAAACACATATGAAAATACATACCGGAGAAAAACCTTTTTCGTGTAGTATCTGTGACTATAGATTTATTTTAAAAAGTAATTTGCTAAGGCATATGAAAAGACACACAGGAGAAAAACCTTTTTCGTGTAATATCTGTGAATATAAATGTAATTTAAAAGGTAGTTTGCAAACACATATAAAAATACATACTGGAGAAAAACCTTTTTCGAGTAATATCTGTGAATATAAATGTAATTTAAAAAGTAGTTTAAAGACATATGAAAAACATACCGGAAAAACCTTTTCGTGTAATATCTGTGAATATAAATATTACAAAAGGTTATTTGCAATCACATATGAAAAACATACTGGAAAAAAACCTTTTCGTGTAATATCTGTGAATATAAATGTATTACAAAAGGTAATTTGCAAACACATATGAAAAAACATACCGGAGAAAAACCTTTTCGTGTAATATCTGTGAATATAAATGTATTACAAAAGGTAGTTTGCAAAGTCATATGAAAAAACATACCGGAGAAAAACCTTTTACATGTAATATCTGTGAATATAAATGTATTACAAAATTTCGTTTGCAAACACATATGAAAATACATACCGGAGAAAAACCTTTTTCGTGTAGTATCTGTGACTATAGATTTATTTTAAAAAGTAATTTGCTAAGGCATATGAAAAGACACACAGGAGAAAAACCTTTTTCGTGTAATATCTGTGAATATAAATGTAATTTAAAAGGTAGTTTGCAAACACATATAAAAATACATACTGGAGAAAAACCTTTTTCGAGTAATATCTGTGAATATAAATGTAATTTAAAAAGTAGTTTGCAAAGACATATGAAAAAACATACTGGAGAAAAACCTTTTTCGTGTAATATCTGTGAATATAAATGTATTACAAAAGGTTATTTGCAATCACATATGAAAAAACATACCGGAGAAAAACCTTTTCGTGTAATATCTGTGAATATAAATGTATTAGAAAAGGTAGTTTGCAAGCACATATAAAAATACATACCGGAGAAAAACCTTTTTCGTGTAATATCTGTGACTATAAATTTATTTTAAAAAGTCATTTGCTAAGGCATATGAAAAGACACACAGGAGAAAAACCTTTGTCGTGTAATATCTGTGAATATAAATGTCATATAAAAGGTAGTTTGCAAAGACATATGATAATACATACCGGAGAAAAACCTTTTTCGTGTAATATCTGTGAATATAAATGTAATTTAAAAGGTAGTTTGCAAAGACATATAAAAATACATACCGGAGAAAAACCTTTTTCGTGTAATATCTGTGAATATAAATGTATTAAAAAAGGTAATTTGCAAAGGCATATGAAAAAACATACTGGAAAAAACCTTTTCGTGTAATATCTGTGAATATAAATGTATTACAAAAGGTAATTTGCAAACACATATGAAAAAACATACCGGAGAAAAACCTTTTTCGTGTAATATCTGTGAATATAAATGTATTACAAAAGGTTATTTGCAATCACATATGAAAAAACATACTGGAAAAAAACCTTTTTCGTGTAATATCTGTGAATATAAATGTATTACAAAAGGTTATTTGCAATCACATATGAAAAAACATACTGGAAAAAAACCTTTTTCGTGTAATATCTGTGAATATAAATGTAATTTAAAAAGTAGTTTGCAAAGACATATGAAAAAACATACTGGAGAAAAACCTTTTTCGTGTGATATCTGTGAATATAAATGTATTACAAAAGATTATTTGCAATCACATATGAAAAAACATACTGGAAAAAAACCTTTTTCGTGTAATATCTGTGAATATAAATGTATTACAAAAGGTAATTTGCAAACACATATGAAAAAACATACCGGAGAAAAACCTTTTTCGTGTAATATCTGTGAATATAAATGTAATTTAAAAGGTAGTTTGCAAAGACATATGATAATACATACCGGAGAAAAACCTTTTTCGTGTAATATCTGTGAATATAAATATACAACAAAAGGTAATTTGCAAACACATATGAAAAAACATACCGGAGAAAAACCTTTTTCGTGTAATATCTGTGAATATAAATGTATTAGAAAAGATATTTTGCAAACACATATGAAAATACATACCGGAGAAAAACCTTTTTCGTGTAATAACTGTGAATATAAATGTATTACAAAAGTTTATTTGGAAACACATATGAAAAAACATACTGGAAAAAAACCTTTTTCGTGTAATATCTGTGAATATAAATGTATTAGAAAAGGTAATTTGCAAACACATATGAAAATACATACCGGAGTAAAACCTTATTCGTGTAATAGCTGTAAATATAAATGTATTAGAAAAAGTCATTTGCAAAGGCATATGAAAATACACACTGGAGCAAAACCTTTTTCGTGAGCTATCTGGTAAAATATGTACATATTATGTAAACGTGTTTTTTATAAATATAAATGTGTACCAGATCTGGTAACTCAAAACTTATAAAAATAGATTTTATCTATAAAATCTATTTTTTATGATTTTTTTATGCAATTATAGAACGAGTAGAAAAACCTTTCCATGCCTAATGTGCCTGCCTTTATGTGCTAATTGAAACAGCATCTATTCTGAAGAAGCTAATTCAAAAACTAGAAACAACAAGTGGTAAATTTTTTTTACAACCGACTTCAATATAAATTATCAAGGATGATAACTCAAAACCTACTGGTGAGATCTTGATCAATTTTATATAAGATCACATGAAAAGCACCAGCTTTCAAATAAATAAAGAATCATTATCTCATCATATAATCAAAATCGCTCGACCTAGAAAAAAGTTATGAGGTAACACACATAAAAAAATACAGTCGAATTGATTACTTCCTCCATTTTGAAGTCGGTTAAAAATGGAACTTTTTTTTAAAGGAGAGGGGGCAAACGAGCATACAGCTCACCTGATGGTAAGTGACTACCTCCGCCAATGAACAACTGCAACACCAAGGGTATTGTAGGTGCGTTGCCGCCCTATTAAAAAGGAATAAGCTCTTTTCTTGAAGGTCCCTAAGTCGTAACGGCCCGGAAAAATCGCCGGTGGTAAATTATTCCTCAGAGAGGTCGTACGCGGAAGAAAACTCCTCGTGAAACGTACAGTGGTGAACCGCCAAGCATCCAGAAAGTGTGGATGGTATCGGGAGTTTTGCCGCGATGTGCGTTAGTGAAATTTGGCGGTTGGGATTAATCCAAACAATTCGAGCACTCCCGTGGTAAATGCGAAAGAAAATGCAAAGGATGCAACATCTCTTCGCACCCAGTGAATCGAGCCGATCGGAAAGGACTCGGTCGTTGACGATTCGAGCCGCTCTGCGCTAGATGCGGTCAAGTGGAAGGAGCTGGCACTGGGGCTGGCCCAGAGATGGGAACAGTATTCCATGTGAGGCCGAACCTTGTAAAGTTGCAGGCGGTGTGCTGGGATGAAATATTGTCCCGCTCTGCTGAGCATGCCAAGCTTTTTAGAGGCTAATTTGGCCTTCTCTTCCAATTGCCATGCTGCAGCTATATTAATAGTATAGTTGTTGCACGAATGGGTCGGCTCGACCGGGGAAGGACCACGCTCTCACAGAATACCAGCGTAAAATAGCAGCTTAATGCTGCTGTGTTTCGTATGGTGAGTGTAGAGAACCGGTGACCCTTTTTACTGGAAAAGAGGCATTCTACCTTAGTCCTCACGGCTGACAACGCATCTGCATTTAAATTCGCAAACGAAGATAGATGTAGATATGGAGCCAGCAACCACTTACCATCAGGTGTGGACTGTGCTCGTTTGTCACCCTTATTCTATAAAAAAAAAAAAGTGACCCCGAAACTGCACGTCACCGTCAACGCCGAGGATTCCGATACTGGATGAGGCAACAAGAGGAGTGCCTTGAAACTGATGAGATACGACAAAGGGGTTCATTTTAGCGGTAAACGCGCAAACTTGTGTCTTCTGAGGATTAAACTGGACTAGATTTAGTCGCCCCCAATCCGAGACTTTGTTTAGCAAATACTCGACTTCAGACACAAGTTTGTTCCGGTACTCGGCGACGTATTCCCGAGAAATATTGACACGGCCGGTGTATAGAGCATCACCAGTGCTGTCATCCGCATAGCAATGAATGTTACCGCTTCGCAACATATCATTGATATGCAGAAGAAGAATAGAGTTAGATCTGAGCGGTCGCCTTTTTAGGAATCGGGTGGACAAAAGCCGCCTTCCGTGATTTCGGGACTATGCCTAGGGAGTAGCAGTTCCGGAAAAGACGCGTTAGAACCGGTGCCAACTCCGGAGCACACGTCCTCAGCACTTGTTGATTCCGTCAGGCCCACTCGACTTGTGGTGGTCCAGGTTGAGAAGTGCTTTGCGAACCGAGCGCTGTGCTGTGCGCACGAGATAGTCGGCGGTGTGTTCCCCCCGTCATTGAGAGTCGAGTTGGACGCAAAGAAAGTCTAGCAGATCGGCTTTCTCCTTTGCGGCATGGGCCAGTGAGTCGTCCTCCCTGTGCAGAGATGGAATAGATGGCTTACAGAAGTTCCCTTGGACAGCCTTGGCGAGAGACCAGAATGCACGGGTTCCCGAAGGAAGGCGAACTAGTTTCTGGCCAATTCTGACTTTGCCTTCGCAATGATTCTTGAAGGACCTGATGCTATTTTACAGGACCGACCAAACCATGGCTGAGTTCTGCCTCCGATAGGCACCATAGATGATGGAATAAATAATTCCATTCCCTGAGGTACCAGATCAGCAACTGAATTAGCAACAACGTTGGGATCGTCCGGCGAGAAGCAAACCCGCCCCCAAGGGTAGGATGCAAAGAAAGACCGCATCCCATCCCAATCGGCCGACCTATAGTGCCAAACACGGCGACAGCCTTCAGAAAGCAACCGTGATTTCAGCGTGAGTGGCACCACGCTCCGGACTAGACAATGGTCCGAGGAACCAAGAGGGGCGTCGACGGAGACCTGATATCTGTCCGGATGAGAGGTCAGCAGAAGGTCCAACAGGGAAGGTGCATGATCCTCCACATCTGGAATCCGCGTAGGCGTAGTAACTGAACAGATCTCTCCGCATGATCGGTTAAACTTGAACCGAGCCATTCGGCGTGATGGGCGTTAAAATCGCCAAGGATCACGATCTCTGCGGATGGGACCTGTTGTAGGAAGGAATCTGTAGCCATTTGGACGTGGTCAATGAGTCAGTCTGTTTCGGCATTACCGCTATGGGCCCTGTAGAGGCAGCCGTAGACGCGCGGATGGTCGTCGCTGTCGACGCGTAGCCGAAAGATGGACAGATGCGAACCTTCAAGACTGTCGAGGCGTCGAGAACAGATGTCCTCTGACTTATACGCAAACTTCAGCCCGAGGCACAAAGGAGCGTTCCAATTTGTACCCCGGTAGGAGAGATACGAAGTATCAGCCGGAGAGGACACCTGCGTCTCGGTCAGAAAGAGCAAGAACGGCTTCGCCGTCTCGAGATGGTAGTGGACGGCGTTTAGGTTCGAGTGAAGTCCCCTGATGTTGCAGAAATTCACGGATAGCGTGGCAGGCGTCGCCTTGGTCTTGTTGCTAAGTTTGCCCCGAGCAGTTATTGTTTTGAGCGAAAGCTTCCTAACAACGTCGAAAATGTATACCTATTCTGATAGGTTTGCCACCTGATGCATTTGAAAATTTTAGGAAAAAATTATATAGTATAAAAGAACATGTGTATAATTATAACTTATATTAATGTAACATATCTATTAATTGTTTGAAGTTAATAGCTGTATTGTATCGATTAATTTTAAACAATGAGGAAAAAATAAATATTATTTAGTATGAAACAACATGTATTAATTATAACTTATATTAATGTAACAACATATCTATTAATTGTTTGAAGTCAATAGCCGTTTTGTATCGATTAATTTTAAACAATAAAGAAAAAATAAAAATAATGTATAAAACAACATGTGTATTCATTATAACTTTTTTTTTTCTAGGATAGGGTGACAAACGAGCACACAGTTCACCTGATGGTAAGTGGTTGCTGTGACCCATAGACATCTACATCTATCCTTGATTACGAATAAAATGCAAATGCGTTGTCACCCGTGAGGACTAAGATGGAATGCCTCTTTTCCAGTAAAAGGGTCTCCGGTTCTCTACACTCACCACACGAAACATAGCAGTGTTAAGCTATTTTACGCTGGTATTCTGTGAGCGTGGTCCTTCCCCAGTCGAGCCAACCCATTCGTGCTACAACTATATACTATTAATATAGCTGCAGCATGGCTCTACCACGTATATTATTATACGTGGTAGAGCCATGCTGCCTATATATTAATGTAACAATATAATATCTGTTAATTGTTCGAAATCAAGAGCTTTAGAGCTATTCTCTAAAATACAAATTCGAATTCGAGACTCACTCAGACGATGAAGCTCACTTCGAAAGCGAACTCGCTTGACCTTGATTCGGTATTCTGTAAGCATGTGGTACATAGATAAATAAATATGTACAGATACGACAGTGACTTTTAGTCAAGTTTCCCAACTACGCGTTTTGGCGCTGCAGTCGCCTATTTTGACAGATGACTAATGACTATACAAATTCAGTATAGCTATGTATAACTTAGTGATTGCAAGCACACATTCTTCAAATCACCGATATCGATATTTAGTGATGTTCTTATTTTATCGATATCGACGTAAGAGTACGTTTTATAGTTATACCAAAAATATTACTAAATGAAACAATTAGTACATAAACATTTATTTTTTATTCAAGCACACCAATATCATATACATACACACGTAATCTTAGGATTAAATTAAAGGTGCATTAGGTTATATTAAAAATGTACATAACATTGTACATAGGTAACGATTTGATGAAAACAGAGTAATATTTATTGTTCATTTAAATAAAGCAAATAGCAAATTAAAGAAATCAAACCAAAGGAATCATATTTAATCATAGTGCTCAATATTTTACTTTACAAGTTACTTTTTATATTAATTTTAAAGTACCTTCCCTGAATAAGATAAGGAACTTTTCGCTAGGGTATGCTAAATTATTATTTGGTCTATATAACATTTGTTTGTTAGGCAAGACAAACATTTTTTCTAAAAGTTTGTTGTGTTTGGAGCTTTGTTTCATTAGTAGAAATCCTATTAATTTTACATCTAGGGTAAACCTGGCCATTTTGTTTTTTAAATTGCTCTAATTACATTAATGATAAATCACCTTCAATATTTTATTATTTATGTTGCACAATTGTGCCCGTGTAACCTAATTAAAATATTGATGAAAAGTTTTGTTTTACAATTAAGGCATGCTTATTACATCCTAGCCAGGAAAACTCGGTGCTCAATATTTTACTTTTCAAATTACTTTTTACATTACTTCCAATACAGCTATAATTCAAATACTTATGAATAAAGTGAGTACCATCCTGTACAAGATAAGTAATTTTTCGTCTCGAGATTTTATGTAAGAGTGAATATTTCTCTGTACTGCTAATGTTTTGATGCAATTCTTACAACGAATACCTTTCGATATTTTCCGACAAATGTATCCAGCAGTGTAAACTGAGCATTGGTCTTTAATTTTTCATGACTACATCACCCACCAGCAATTTTCTCTTGAACTTGCTTGTGAAGAGGATATAGATCTCATGCAAAACATTGGGAGTGTTTTCAGATTTTTTTTTATTATTATGAACATTTTTGAAAAGAACACTAATATTTAATAATGTGTCTCCATAATCCTCTTCATAATTAGAAATTTCGAATGTGGACTAACCATGTTAGATAATATCAGATATTAAAAGGCATATATAAATATGTTTGCATCTAGTCAATATTTCTATAATTTATAGCTATTATACATCCAAAATAAATTTCCAAGGGTCTTGGTTAATAGTATAAGTTTTTGGATAATAATATTCTACATTATACTGTTGAAATAATAATTTGGAGACCCTATAAAACTTTCAAGTAATCTACCTTGTCGGGATGGACCTCGCACAAGTTGAGGTTTTCCTACTTGTATACATGTTTGCTACTATATAGCATGGTGTCTACAAAACCATATTTTATTTTATTTTATTAATGGCTTCAATCCAAAAGTATGATGTTGTGAATTTTGTTTAACCACTCGTCTTAACTTTCCTCTTTCACACCACCGGGTAGCCATTGACGCTGTCAGTGTGTCGAAAAATTCAACAACTTCTGCTGTTGAGGCCATTGTTGCATCAGAGTTTGCTTAATGAAAATAATCTGAAAAAAGTACTTTTACAGTTATTGCACCTGCAAGTCTTTCACCAAAAGACACTTCTTATTGCTAACAAAACAGACTTTGTTAACCTTTATAAATTGTAGTGTGGCTCACAGTATCCACTAATGTAATACCAATTATAAATTTAATGCACTAATAAACAGGACTTGGAAGATACAGGTTGTCTCATTTAATAACGTCCTTGGCGACCTTGCCAGGCAAGCTGGCCACTGATAGTAATAAACTCATAATAAATATAAGACTTAATAAATACACACATTACCAAAACGAGGAAAATATCGCGTAGAGCCATAATAGAACAAGTTGTAAATAAATATTTAGAAAATAAAGTAAAAAATATAAAATCATAAGGCAAAGAGGCAGCTAATAAGACTTGAGATGAGAAAAGGATTTTTTAATAGGATAAGGACACAAATGAACAGTCCACCTGATGGAATATATACATCTACATCTCCTCGATTACGAATCAAAATGCAGAAGCGTTGCCACCGTGAGGACTAAAATGGAATGCCTCATTTCCAATAAAAGGGTCTCCGGTTCTCTACACTCACCATACGAAACACAACAGCGTTAAGCTGCTATTTTACGCTGGTATTCTGTGAAAGCGTGGTCCTTCCTGGTCGAGCCGAACCATTTGTGCTACAACTAAACCACTAATATGGATAGCTGCAGCATGGCTTTACCGTAAAAATGAATGAGAGAGATTACTTTTTTTACTCAGGTTAAAAGAATATTGGTTGAGAAGATATAAATTGAAGTACACAGTGGTATTCACGTAGAATTTTAACATTATCAAACCAACCATGGAACAAAACAAATAAGAACATAATTATCAATTATGTTCTTAAAAAATTATCGAGAATTTAATCAAGTCAATTTTAGGACTGAATTTTTGTGTTTTATATATAAGAAAACAGGAAAATGTTAATTTCAAGAAACCAAAAACAATAGAGAATAATTTGAAAAATATGTTTGATGTATTTACAAAATAATTACTGTATAAAAACAAATTATGTATTATATTTTGAGATGTCATGTGAGTAATCTTAAATATAAATTATCTCGTTTAAAATTGCGATTTCATAAAATTAAAATGTAATAACTATAGTCTTCAATCTTTTACCATTACTCATTTTATAGATGGAAAACTATTAACACAAAGCAAGTGCTACTTGTATATTCATATCCTTATTATTTAAGCGTGATTATTTTGATTTCAATGTGTAATGAAAAGTAAATTATGTGATTTAACCCTTAAATGCATAATGTATCAAAAACGATACGTTGAGATTTTTAACTAAAACTTAAAGCCAATTGTTTGTTTTATTAGGCTGTATGTTACGATGCTTTAGATTTGTCTATCGGAAAAAACAAAGTTTCTCGTATTGGTCCACCATATTTGTTTCGTAGCTGTCAAAAGTATTCTTGTCAGCGAGTGAATGTTTTTAAAAATTCTAACTTTATCCAGACGAATCGGAGGATTTGAGACAAATTATATCAAAAAAAATATACAATGTCAAGGTAAGTGTTTGTGTTTATAGTAGGTTTATGTATTTTTACAAAAATTGATTTCTCTCATAAACAAAAGAGTTTTTAGTTTGTATCGAAAATGAGACACATGCACTTAGGCATAAAAAATATTTCTATGCATGTTGATGATTTTCGCGTTTTTGTTTTATTTACGCTTCTTTGAACTTTACAAATTTGTTGCAGAACTAAGAAAGAAATTGAAAGACGATGATATAGAAAATATGCTAATGCGGTTAGAGGCTGGCGAAATTTCAGAAGACGATGCCGAATCAGATGAGGATGACTTGGATTTCTATCCGTCTCGCAAAGATCTACAAGCCGTACTCGAAGATAAAGAAGTAAGTGATGAAGAGGAAGTGCCTGAAACTGAAGAATGCCCGGATCCTCCCCTGGTTCATGAAGAAATCTATCAACAAGCTTCGACTTCGGTCTAATGTATTTCCGCAAATAAATACACGAAATTTGATTTGGAAAACGCTCTTGGAGTATAAAGAGGAATCAATTGCTTTCTTGGGTAGTACAGAATTAGGACCTGAACTAATGAAACTAGAAACCCCACTGCAGTTCTTTTCACAGTACTTTTCAGAAGACTTGTTGAAAAAAATTGTTGAAGAAACCAATAAATATTCGACGAGACCAATATTGATTCTCTTCAAATAAGCCTTACAGAACTTCGAAAATATTTGGGAATATTGATATTCATGTCTCGTCTATCGCTACCAAGCGTTAGATCGTATTGGAGCAGTAAATTTGGATTTAGACCAATAATAGAAGCAATGCCTGTCAACAAATTTGAAAAAGTGCATATTACATTTCAATGATAATAATTTACACAAACCAGTTGGTAGCCCGACCATGATAAACTTCACAAACTAAGACCCATTATAGATCATCTGACAATGAAATTTTCTAGTGTTCCAATGGAACAACGCTTTCAGTTGACGAACAAATGTGCAACAAAATCAGCCATTTCTTGAAACAATATTTACCTAATAAACCCCAAAGTGGGGGTTCAAGCTTTTATGTTGTGTTCCTTGGCAGGATATTGCTATGATTTCATAATATATAGTGGAACAGACAAAGAACCAATGCGTAGTAATGAACCTGATATTGGAGTGACCGGTAATACAGTAATAAAGTTAACTAGAAGAGTCCCAAGAATGATGAACCATGTAATATACTTGATAACTATTACACTTCATTACCACTAATGTATTACATGGCGAAGGAAGGCATATGGTGCAAATGCAGTGCAGCTAAACCGTCTAGGAAAGTCTTGTAAGTTGCCTAAAAAGAAAAAGTAATGAACAGTAATGTACCGAGGATCCTCGTTGAAAACACGACAAGTCTCGATGGTGTGGATTTTTCTGCGATCAGTTGGAAAGATAACAAGCAGGTGACCTTACTTTCCACTTATATTGGCGCTGAACCTGTAGAAACGATTGAAAGATATGACAAAAACCAAAAGAAAAAGGTGCCCATACCATGTCCAAAATAATAAAGGAATACCGCACACATGGGTGGAGTAGACCTCATGGACTCTTTCCTAGGCAGGTATCACATAAAAGTAAAGTCTCGGAAATGGTACATGCGAATTTTTACCACTTACTCGACCTATCAGTAATTAACTCCTGGATATTATATAAGAAAGTCTCTGCTAAAAAGAATTTGAACCCTAAGCAGGTTTTGAATCTGGCAGAGTTTAGAGCTGAATTGGCGGATGCTCTCTGCAAATATGGCGAACATGTTGTACCTTCACGAGGTCGACCAAGCCGAAACTTTTCGAGGCCAGCACCTAAAGGAAAAACATCCAGCAGGTAATGCCCTCGAGAGATGTTCGGTACGATGGGTGGATCATATTCAATCGAGGCAACAAAATCGTATGAGGTGCATGAACCCAGGCTGCAAACTGCTGAGTAGTATTATGTGTCTAAAATGTAAGGTGTATTTGTGTTCTAACAAAAACAACTGACTGTTTTAATGATTTTCATCTATAGGACATATTTTTGTGATCATTTGGTTGCACATTAGTGCTTTGCAATAATTAACAATAAGTCAATTAACGGAGTAGTACACAATAGAACTGAGAATAAAATTGTAGTTTTTTGCATGTTGTATCAAAAATGATACCAGAATATTTTTCAAAATAAAACTAATTATATTGAATAATGATTTTTTATTTTATTTTTTCCAGCATCTATAAACCATTTTACACAACATATATTTTTTCCAATGATATTGGGTATGTCATGCATTTAAGGGTTAATACATATTATTTTTAAGGTCGAAGATCATTTTATAGTATTTTTAAGTAGCTTAGAATATTCCATAATGAAATACAATTTTGTTTCTAAAATTTGTAAACCATTTCATTTTGAATAACTCCCAGCACTATGTACAATTTAAATTAGAAAAGTTAAGTTCCATCTGTATAGGATTTCTCGGTACAAAATATTAATTTGGTATAGTAATTAATTGTATTTCTGTACTTGGTTTACCTGGTATTAGTAAAGATATTAGTAAAAAAAATATGTAATTTATACCAATTTTTTTTCTTCAAAATTCTTTGAAAAGTCTTTTGAGACTGAGTCACCTAGTTTTAGTTGCAATCTTTGCCAAAATTTTAACCAATTTTCTCTTCTTTGATACTGTTTTCTTCACCAATGTAACCTGTAATGAAATAAATAAAATAATTAAGTACTATATTCATATTTTGTAACTGAATGATAAACATAAAAATATTAATTTATTATTTAGAACTTTTGATGTGTTCACCTTGATAAGGTAACAAATAAAGTGGAAGGTGCCATAAGAAATAAATAAAAATTATATAAAACATTGTATCAATTATATAAATATAACTTTGTTTATCAAATTCCAATAAAGTTAATTATGCAGTTTGGAAATAGCCTTAATACCTGTTGATCCCAAATTGTCCTGACTAAGCTTTTGATTGATTACTCGTAAACATGATAATTGCAAGTAGCCATAATTTTACAATAACATGTTGACCACGAATTGTAGTGATTAAGCTTTTGATATTGGATTACTGAAAACATGTTATAAAGTGTAACATTACAGAAGACGCTGACTCCACTGTGTAATTGTTATGCTGTTCAAACCAAGGTGTCATTTTCAGTAAACAGGCTTGTTTTGACCACCCTAAAAGCCCTTGCATTTAGAATAAGATACATTATAGTTCTCATTCTAGTAATGTAATCACATAGGTAAGGAAGTCAGTATTGCATTGAGTAGTTTTAATACATTGTTGTAATAGTTATTAAATGTCATCGAGACATATTTGTAGTTTTAAAAGCTTCAGCACCGCTCCCGAAACTTAACTGGCGCAGCCGGTGGGATATCCGATTACAGCTGAGTTCAAGTACACTGAAATTGGTCTTTTCCACGGTTCCGGATATCCTCGAACCAAATAAATTTGTTAAATCAGGCACTGAAGAAACCTTCCTGTCGAGACAAAGCAGCTCTACGGGTATCGGGTGAACGCCAGCGGTGAGCGGACTGTAAGCTGTAACACACGATCGAACATGTACGCACCGTACCGCGACCTTAGTGGGTCCGATGCTTGCAATACGGCCGGATCAGACCTTGAGTGCACAGAGCAATATTCAGAGGTCACGCCTTCCTTATTTTATTTAAACTTAATTATTTTTACTTACTTATACATGTTTCACTAATCTTACAGTCATGCAGCAATATAAGATTAAATTCTCAATTAATATTGTAAAAATTGGGTAACAGACGTGAGTTGATGTATTTTTTTTTTTCAATTTATTTATTTAAATTTTTAAAGTTAAAGTTAAAGTTACGTCCCACTGCTGAGCACAGGCCTCCTCATTTCTGAGAGGGTTTTAGGGCAAGAGTGTCCGCCGCGCTGCCCAATGCGTGTTGGGAACACATGTTTTCGAAATATATTTTTTAATTTCTCAGACATGCCGGTTTCCTCACGATGTTTTCCTTCACCGCCGAGCACGTGGTAAATCGGTAAATCAGCACTTAAAATTGCAATTAACAATTTCATTGGTGATCGAACTCCGGTTTGCTCGCGTACTGTGAAATTTACAGCGAGCGCTAACCATCTGAGCTACCACGGCTCAAACGTTTAAACTTATGCACAAAAAATAAAATCTTACATATAAAATAAAATATGGCGGACTTAATGCCTTAAGGCATTCTCTACCAGTCAAGCATAAGGCTAAGCAGAGATAGACTTATGGGAGGTAGTGCAGCAAAATAAACTAATGTATGTATATATAAAGTTTTATACTAGTGAGGACCTTTAATTGACTTTGCTATGGCTATTAAGTATTATCCATCTTAGTTACAGCTGTTGGTCTTCCAAATAAAGTAGAATAAAAACCCAATACTGTTTTTTTGGTCCGACTCAGTATTCTAACCCAGAATGAACACATGATTAGAAGTTGCGCTTGCCAACACTAAACTAACGACGCGGTCAACGTGAAGTTTGTTTGCTCATATATTCATTGTTTTAATGTTAATATTTTTTATAAAATTATTATTGAAATTTATACTATTTAATTTTAGTACTATAAAATATACTCATTGTTATGATATTGTGTTTATGAATATGTATTTTATCAATTGAACACATTTTTTAATACTTATTAGATATGTTTAAAATCTTAAATAAATATTAATGGTATAATAGCATTTAAGAATCAACACATATTAACTGTGTCGTGCGCTCGCATGCCCTACCACCACGACGTTTTGATCGTGACCAGAACACAATTACTCTCTACCGACTAACATTATGCAAAGGTACTCTGTGGTGACTAATGGCCGTTTTTTTTGTTCGTACAGTACAGGCGATCCGATCGCGCATTTATCTTGTATGCACAGTGAGGGACGGACGTCATCCCTCCGACCGTATCAAAATTCGCAAAAATTGCGATTGCTATAGCTGTAACGTCAATGCCCCCACCAAAATCAAGGAAGAAAAGAAAGGAGGGCAAAATTCTATTTAAAACATCGCGATGAATTCAGTCATATGAAGTCAAATCGCGATGTCGAAGATTTTCGTATATATTTGCGACTAAATCACGAAACCTTTCAGGAACTTTTAAATTTGGTTAAACCTCTCATCACGAAAACTGATACTGTGATGAGAAAAGCTGTTACTGCCGAAGAGCGACTTATTGCAACTTTAAAATATCTTGCATCGGGAAGAGAGTATAGAGAGCTGAAATTCAGTACGGGTATATCATCACAACTACTCTCCCAAATAATACCCGAAACCTGCGATGCAATCTACAAAGTACTTAAAGATTACATTAAGGTATGTACCTAACTACAATTTCCGTAATGTAAAAATACTCCTTTGGTTCTGCAGTTGACACTTACGGGCTGTTGATGATGATTGTCATGTACTTGTAAATTGGTAGGGGAGAAATAAAAAAGGAAATAAAAATTGACAATAATTCTTTATTCATAACAAAGTTTACTTAACTAATAAAAATACTTATTTACTTAATTAATAAATTTACCATTACTACTGTCTTTTAAAAATCAAAAAATCTTTAAGTTTTCCTGTTACCACATCATTTTTAATAACATCATTGCTCAATACACTTCGAGCATGGGACTGACTCTGAGACAAAGATGACTCGAGTGAGTATCGTTGTTGCTCTGTAGATGGCATTTGGCTGCGTGAGTGCGATGATTGTTCTTGGTGGTGAGGTAACGGCGAATATGACAATGTATGTTGGGCTTGAACTGGGTGGTGAGGTGTTGGCGAATGTGACAGTGGTTGTGGCGATTGGTCTTGTTGGTGAGGTGACGGTGAGTGACATAGAGTATGTGGAGATTGGAGTCGGTGGCGAGGTGTTGGCGAATTTGATAGTAGTTGTGGCGATTGATTTTGTTGGTGAGGTGACAGTGAGTGACACACAGTATGTGGGGATTGGATTCGGTGGCGAGGTGTTGGCGAATGTGACAGTGGTTGTGGCGATTGGTCTTGTTGTTGAGGTGACGGTGAGTGACATAGAGTATGTGGGGATTGGAGTCGGTGGCGAGGTGTTGGCGAATTTGATAGTAGTTGTGATTGATTTTGTTGGTGAGGTGACAGTGGTGACACACAGTATGTGGGGATTGGATTCGGTGGCGAGGTGTTGGCGAATGTGATAGTGATTGTGGCGATTGGCCTTGGTGGTGAGGTGACGGCGGGTGTGAAACAGTATGCGGGGATTGGAATCGGTGGCGAGGTGTTAGCGAGTGTGAGAATGATTGTGGCGATTGGAATTGGTGTTGAGGTGACGGCAAGTTTGAAGACAGATCTTGGTGGTGAGGTGACGGCGAGTATGAAAGTAAGTGTGGCGATTGGATATGGTAACGAGGTGATTGTGAGTATGGGTGATTCATTGAATGTGGTGTTGGGTATACAGGTAGTGAATATGGATATTGCTTTTGAAAATTGCTTGTATGTGTATTCAAATTTAGAATTTATATTTATTTTATTTAATTTAGCGTAAAATAATATTTCCCCTATCAATTTTTCTGCTAAACAGCGTTGTAATCTGTTTGGGATCTCTTTAAGCTGAGAGCTTACTGAACGCCCAAAAGTGTCCGCCGAACTTTCTTCACCAGAGTCATGAAGTGACCTTGCTGCATCAACCAAGTCCACTTGTTTCTGAAACAGTTTATTTGCTTGCTCCTTATATGATTGTTTTCTTTTTTTTCTTTCAGGTTCCTGCAACAGAAGATGAATGGTTGGATACAGCGAGATTATTTGAAATCAAATGGCAATTTGATCATTGTTTGGGTGCCATTGACGGTAAACACATTACGGTTGAGAAACCACCAGGTAGCGGATCTTTGTATTATAACTACAAAGGGACTTTCAGCATAGTTTTGCTAGGAATTGTAAATGCCAATCACGAATTCATCTATGTACATGCCGGCACAAATGGTAGTATTTCCGATGGTGGAGTACTTAAACATACAAGATTTTATGATAAACTAAGTTCCAATGAACTTCATATACCACCATCATCAAAATTTTCAAGATCGAATACCATGGCTCCATATTGTTTTATTGGAGATAGTGCATTTGCGATGAATGAACATCTTTTAAAGCCATACCCGCAGAGAAATTTGACACATGCTAAGAGAATTTTTAATTACAGACTTTCTCGGGCCAGGAGAATTGTTGAAAATGCGTTTGGTATTTTAGCTGAACGGTTTAGAGTATTTAAAAAACCAATTACAATCAACGTACATAATGTTCAAAAAATCGTGATGGCTTCGTGTGCCCTACACAATTTTCTAAAAAAAAAGAGTCGCCTTTATATGACTAGTAATTGTGTTGATTTTGAAGATATCGAACAACACACCTTCCGACCAGGGGAATGGCGAAAAACTGATAACTCTATAGGTCTACGTAGTGAAAGGGAGTGCACAGAAGATGGGAAGCAAGTTCGGCAAATATTTACCGAATATTTTAATGGCGAAGGTCGTATTGATTTTCAAGAAAGTATGATAAATGTATTAAATATTTAAAATCATACATTTCTCTCGCTGTCGCTGTCTTCTTCAAAATTGTCTACACCCTGTACCGCCGGAATCTGCTTTTCATGCAAAAACGTGAAGTATTGATAATACCACAGGGCGGGTGTATATATGTTATCTGTACCGGAACCACTAGATTTACTCTTCTCTACCTGAAATAATAATACAAATCTTAATTACAAAAAAGTTAAATACATAGATGTACTCATGTACTAAAATTACATAAGAAGTTATGATTGCACACTAATTACGTATTTTCTAACGTAACTATGCTAAAAATTAATAAATAAAGCAATTTTTAATTTTATTACTTTAGTAATTTCACGGTACCTACAACCTATGGTAAACCTACCTATCCCCCTATTAGTGAACCCGCTGTGGCCTAGACGATGACGTATAAATTTTGAAGGATGAAATTACCCAATACGAAAAATTTTCAATTAATAATGGTTCACAACTGATGATTCCTCGCTGACTGGCTATACTCAACCTTTCTAATTTCTTTAAATTATAATAGTGTGGGGCTAACGTTGTTTTAAAAATCATAAAAAATATGTCGCCTGCATTTCATGTGATATATATACACGACATTCAGGTATCATCACCATATTTTCCTTCGCCACTAGGTAAGTACGATCTAATATGTATGACCTATATTTTTGTTTCTTCATTTCAATAATGTAAATTTTATGTAATTATAATAGTGTACATGTAAACCCTCTCAAAATGAGAGGAGGCTTGTGCCCAGCAGTGGGACCTATAAAGGTTGTAACTTTAACTTTTATAATAGTGTACATAATACTCTCATAAACCACTCTATCAAATTTCAAATATGGATAATTGTATTTGCCTAGCTAAGGACAATGCCAGATCGTGCCCCACCTTGTACAAAAAAGGTAAACATATAATCTTATGTTTATTGGTTTTTTATGTAATAAACCATTATTTTATACAACTTGCGGTAAAATATTAATAAAAATGCAACTGTTTATATTACATCTTTTCCAGTTTTCTTCTTTCAAATAACATCTGTGTTATTTTATACGAATTAATAATTAAGCACGCTGAAATATCGGTGATCATATAATTATTATATCCAAACGCAACAGAATTTTATTCCGGCTGCTCAAATGCTTATTTACATATTTTATTAGCGCCCTAACAATTTATATACTGCAATTACAATGAACTATTATAACCGGATGCTATTATAAAACATAAGGTAAATATAATTATAAAAATTCAATTTAAAAAATCGCAAGTTCTAGAAACTTTTACTTATATAATTTGGATAAGGTAATAAAGCTAAAAAAAAATGACACCACATTTTTAGGTAAGGCAAAGTTCTATAGATTCGGGCATTGTCATTTGTCATTAATTTAACTAGATTACTAATACTAAAGAATAACTGTCCTATTATAAAAACTAACATAATTTATAAATATAAAAGTACAGATGGTAAAAAAAAAATCATAGTTTAGCTATGTAGATCTATTTTTAGGTTTAGCTATGTAGATCTATTTTTAGGAACAATAACTTACATTAAATTATTTTTAATTCTTATTACATATAAAAAATTTACTGTCAAGTATTGACGTTTAATTTGTCAGGCGTCTGTATCATTTGTTTTTAATAACACGGATGGTTTTACAGTAGTTTATTTTTAGATAACGGTTTTAAAGAAATTTAAATTTAATATTTTAAGAAGTTTATGTTTTAGTTAATTGCCACTTACAATTGTTATTACATGTCTCAAAAAAAGAACACAAATTTGAAATTTCAACAATAAACACACGATATGATTCGTACCGACACATATACCTAAACATGAAATATAGATTAAAAAAAATAATTTACCTTTTTCTTCTCTCGTCTGTATGCGGCTCGCATATTCTCAATTTTCTTTTTCATCTCAGTCAAGGTAATATTTCCTTCATATTTTGCATAACAATCCCGAAGAATTTCTAAGGCTTGATTACGAGCATCTCTGTTACAATATAAATCATGTGATGGATCCCACAAGCATGGGTAGTCTTTATAAAGCGCCAAAACTTCGGCTAGAACTTCGCGCTCCGTTAAGTTATATGCCATGTTTCAAAAATGCGTGCACGCAGAACCTGCTTCCACGACGTTTCGATCGTAACTGGGTTTGGAGTACACCGAGGTTCGACGTGAACGCTATCGTACCGCGCGGACACGAAATAATAATAATTATGGTCGGCAGACTGCTCTCCACACGAACAAAATGTGTGTTGCGTTGGACCAGACCAACAAACCGCCAAGAGTCACCACAGAGTACCTTTGTATAATATTAGTCACGACGCACGATCGAAACTAAACATGGGCAACATATGTCACTAAAAAGATAAAATTGAAATGTATCTTTCGATCACTGGGATATGTGTCACTCTTTTATATCTTTATATCATTATGTATCAGTAGCTCAAGCTCGCGCGCAACTTACGTTTGCGGCAGCTTAGGGAGAGTTGAAGTGGAAGGAGACGAAGACTTTTTTCTATATTATGTACTTTATTTTACAACTTACAATTTTACGCAACTACTGTGACAATTTGAGTACACAGAATATTAGACTACCTAACTTACAAACTTAACTACTACTGGGATGTCTTAACAAATAGACCAGGGTTTTATACTATGTTGAATATTCTTACGTCATGTAAGATGTATGTAAGTGTATTGAGTCATGTCTTTAAAACGTACTTTTTTGCTTAGCACAGATGCTGTGGTAGGTGACTTCCTGATGGCACTATGTTGAATATTATTAAGTCACGTAAGTGAATTGAGTCACATCGTGCTGTTATTTGCTTAGCAGACGGTGCTGTATGGTAGGTGAGTTCCTGATGCCATGTAAGGTCCCAGTAGGCATATGTAACTCACGAAACACAGCGCATTGCATTGCGCTGCTTAGCGTTGCTTGCTTCGCTCAACTCAATCCAATCAGTAAGAGCGATAGATAAGTAGGTACCTATAGAGCTGTTTGCACTTTGCTTTGCATTAGGTATCTTTCTGATTTATTGGCTGCTGTTTCTTTTAGGTATCTATTTGTTATGAGTTTTAAATATTATTTTTTATATCCTGATCATAAAAATGATGGTTTAATGACCGAAATTAGTTTGCATTGTTCACTAAAAATTTTATCCTAAAAACGATGGTTTTATGACCAAAATTAGTTTGCATTGTTCACTAAATTTTTTTAAAGGCAAAGTACACGTAGGTACAGTTCAAACCAGTATAATACTTAAATGTTCACGTACCGCTTAACGACTTTAAGCCCTACGCATCAGTGTTAGAGTTATAAATTTACCTTTTGTGCCGACGTATGACAGTTTATAATGGTCAAACAACTCACTCTCTCCGCCTTGCGAAAGCGCGAACTAAACGTCTGAACTTTCCGAAACCCATTCCGGCCGCGGTATAATAAAAAGCAGCGTAATAAAAAGCTATGCGGCTTGCGACACAGATGTCAGATAGAAAAAGTTAAAAGACGCCGTACGTGAATGAGTTGTAAAGATACACTGATACATTTGGATGCGAATTGCGAGTGATTGATGAAAATGGATTTATTCATATCTTTTGTATTTAACTCTCCTGAGTTACCCATCTCTGATGGAAACGTGGTGGTAGGGCACGCGAGTGCGCATGATAAATACTATTACCACCCCGCTAAAATGTGTTCATTTTTAAATGCTTTTATATTTATATTATAGTATTAAATTAATAAGTAGTAAAATAATGCATTCAGTTGATAAAATACATATTCATAAACACAATATCATAACAATGCGTATATTTATAGTACTAAAATTAAATAGCATAAATTTCAATAAAAAAAAATTAACATTAAAACAATGAACATACGAGCAAACAAACTTCACGTTGACCGCGTCGTTGATTTACTGTTGGCAAGCGCAACTTCTAATCATGTGTTCAGTCCGGGTTCGAATACCGAGTCGGACCAAAAATCAGTTATAGGTTTTTTTTACTCTACTTTATTTGGAAGACCAACAGCTGTAACTAAGATAGATAATACCTAATAGCTATAGCAAAGCCAATTAGGTCCTCACTAGTATAAAACTTTAGATATACATATACATTAGCTTATTTTTGCTGCACTACCTCCCATATGTCTATCTCTACTTAGCCTAATGCTTGACTGGTAGATAATGCCTTAAGGCATTAAGCCCGCCATATTTTATTTTATATGTAAGATTTTATTTTTTGTGCATAAAAGTTTAAACGTTTGAGCCGTGGTAGCTCAGATGGTTAGCGCTCGCTGTAAATTTCACAGTACGCGAGCAAACCGAGTTCGATCACCAATGAAATTGTTAATTGCAATTTTAAGTGCTGATTTACCGATTTACCACGTGCTCGGCGGTGAAGGAAAACATCGTGAGGAAACCGGCATGTCTGAGAAATTAAAAAAAATATATTTCGAAAACATGTGAAGTTCGCCAACACGCATTGGGGCAGCGCGGCGGACACTTCCTTGCCCTAAAACCCTCTCAGAAATGAGGGGAGGCCTGTGCTCAGCAGTGGGACGTATAAAGGCTGTAACTTTAACTTTTAACTTTAAAAATTTAAATAAATAAATTGAAAAAAAAAATACATCAACTCTCACGTCTGTTACCCAATTTTTTTTACAATATTAATTGAGAATTTAATCTTATATTGCTGCATGACTGTAAGATTAGTGAAACCCATGTATAAGTAAGTAAAAAATAATTAAATTTAAATAAAATAAGGAAGGCGTGACCTCTGAATATTGCTCTGTGCACTCAAGGTCCGATCCGGCCGTGTATTGCAAGCATCGGACCCACCAAGGTCGCGGTACGGTGCGTACATGTTCGATCGTGTGTTACAGCTTTAAGTAAACCTTTTTACTATCCTGTCTCATCCTAGTTATTTGCTGTGGTTGTTTCTTTATGGCCTTATGTCGTAACTTTTGAACTAAAATCGTTGAAAGTTATTTGACTTCTGCAGAAAACTTGGCAGTTATTTATTAAGTAAATATTATTATAAAGAAAAATAAAGTAGATTAAATAAAAATAAAGTAATTATAATCTTAAAGTGATAAAATTATTGAAAGAAAATAATTAACAGAATATTTTGTATACATGTATTGATTTTTTTAAATAAAAATGAAACAAAGAAGAGTATGTCACTTTGTTCAAATTAGACCGAAGGATCTAAAAATCTTGATCATCATGTTTGATGGCTATCAATGTATTTCAAGTTTATTTATTAAGAAATGTGAATACCATTTTTTATGGCATGAACAAGATTCTAAATACAAACTTTATATTATATATTTTATTATAAGAATTAGATTATAGGAAAAGATG
Organism: Parnassius orleans; assembly: GCA_029286625.1. Classification (NCBI taxonomy): domain Eukaryota; kingdom Metazoa; phylum Arthropoda; class Insecta; order Lepidoptera; family Papilionidae; genus Parnassius; species Parnassius orleans. The sequence continues at coordinate 49,130 of JAGSMP010000917.1, forward strand.
CATCTCTTATTAAGTTAAAGATTCTGGTGATTTTAGATCAACTTGCAACTGAATTAGAAAATATTCTTAGTGGTTTCAATACCTACTTAAAAATTAAAATTAATCTTATAGTTAACCAACTACAATCCACGCATTTCAGAAGGTTTCAGATATCCATTCGTATTGCAAATAATTTTAGATTTAACCACAACATAAAAATTAGAATTACATGGAGCAGAAAACAATTCCTATGTTATATTATTAATATTGGTGTGTTACTTAGAGATGGCCATATTAGTATAAGTGATGAAAAGTGGATTATAATTAAGGTTTTAGATTTAAATGTTACGCATGAGCAGTTAGAATTTAATATTATTGGATAGGTGAACTTAAATAAGCATGTTAGAATTATTTTGACAAAAAAAAAACTAAACATTCAATTACTTAATATAACATTTCAAACTGAATTCGAAACAAATTCCAGTATAGAACAGTTGTCACCTTCATTTAGAGTCAAACGAGGCATTCTAAACTCCCTAAGATATATTATTAAGATTATTACTGGTAACTTTGATTATAAAGATGCTATTAAGTATGAAAATATGATTGGTAATTTAAAAACTCTTCGATATACACTAGTGAACAAGATTACCTTAATGAAATATCAGAATCTCTTGTTAAACTAAGTAACATTTACAAAAATAATTTTATCAATATTGATTCAAACTTATTTTTATTTGTGAATACAGGTAATAAAGAACAGGTAACATCTTTGAAAAATTACATTCGCCCTTAGGTAATATTATGCGTAGAATTAATATAATCTACTACAATTAAATTATATTATTTATATTATAATTATATTGGAATGCTTCATATAAATCGTATTGTCATTTAATACTATACTAATTATGTATTATAATACTATACAGTACTGTAACTAAATTATATATTAGTTATGATATTTACAATATATAGTCAAATTGAATATAAAAAAGAAGATATAAGTCATTGTAATATGCCTACCGATGCGTCGCTTAAATATTCATTAATTGAGTAATAACATTTCTTAGTTAGATATATTTTTAATTATTTTTAAATTTATGAATATTCTCCGTTTCATGAAACAAAGTTAGAACTTTATTGTTGGTTTTAAACAGTGTTGAAAACTTTATCTAAGTAAAGTTGTCTAATGAAATTGTATAATTAGTTAGAAATTATAAAATATTGTCAATTATTAAATAATCAGTAAATATTTCAGAATTAGTTTTTATAAATGTTACAACTTGATAAATATACAGCGTTGGAAATGACAATAATTTTTTTTTAATTCTTGATATATTTGAGAGTTAACGATATGTAATTTTATTAATATTTACAATTTATGTTTACAAAATTTCCAATCACTCTACTAGATGTAATGAAATCGAAATTTATAGTAAATTAGGAATTTTAAAATTTAAGAATTTGAAGAATTGTTAAAATTATTAAAATCAGTATTTTTTTTAACGAGTTAACAAATAAATTTATATACCCCGTAAGCTATAACAATTAAGTAAAAATAGAACAATGTATAAAATTAAGGGAAGTCAAATAACATTTGTTTTAGACACCAATTATACAAAAAATTATTACTATACAGCCATCCCGTTACCACTTCCTTTATACTATAATTTTAATTCCTTAATACCCATACCTACTAGTAAAATGTTCTAATATGGTCTCACTCTCTCAGTCCTGCCATCCAGTACCATCCGAAAAGCAGATCTATCATCTTGGACATTAGTGATTTAACATATCTTGAACATTTAAATAACTTTTAAAATAAGGAAAGTGAAATAAAATATAACAGTGAAAAATTTATAAATGTAAAAAGTGTTGTGACCAGAAGATGAGAAAACTAGAAATTTAACCACATGCAATCAGCATCTTTGAAAAGTAATAAAATTACTCGCCTGTTGCAGTCTGAGGCACACCATGAGCTATTTAATCGTTAGTAAGCAAGCACAGGTAAGAGTCTCGAAGTTTTCTGCCTTGTGAAGAAACTGTTCTTTGGAAAGTTAAATGATCTGAGGATTGTGGATACTAAAAATACATCCACAATTTTCTTAAATTATCGTTTTAGAGAATCAGAAACCGGTGCGTTTCACATGTTGTATGCAACCACCAACACAGCACTTTTCGTATTCCATTAGAAGTCTACAATATGCATACGACCAGCACAAAAACAGAATATTGTTATTGTCACAAAAACGGAGGAAAATGAGGAAATACCATGAGATATACCTATGGGCGGCATATTCTACTATAGAAATAATAGTTATACAAATATCTATAATATCGACACACACTTGTCAAAAACAGTTTTGTCTTTTTAACAAAGCAGTAGCTGCAATAGAAAAGAACCTTTACACTTTGTCAAGTGCTTATTTTCGTAACACTTTCGTGTGACGTCATTAGCTCATCCATGCGTGACTGCGCCGCCATGTTAAGCGCCAAGTTTTGTGGTAGATCTGCTGTCAAACTGTCAAAAAGCAGTGACAAAGTGTTGTACTAGAAATTATTTTAATAGATTAATTTTGTTCAGAAATGAATAAATATAATATTTTTCATTTAAAATCTGAATATATATATATATATATATATATATATTATTTTATATTAAAAATACTATAATATGGGATTATAATATGGGATCAGGGATCTCCATCCCAGTAATATTGTACAGTAAACAAATTTGGTATACAAGCAAAAATCTTCTCAGGAATCTTCCACTACTCTGTCAATATTCATTTTTTATTGTGTGCGTTATAACTTTTAACATTGTTCACAATTATATAAATGATGTAAAACTTGAGTAAGTGCTTTATTCAGAACATTGTTTAAAACAAGTTGCAAGTTAGCTGCCTGCATACTTAACTCTTTGTTTGACTGTACCTAATACAAGAAATCAGTGAAGCAGCTCAAGCGAAACTTAAGGGATAGCAATCCAAATCTAATTTGACAACCCAACAATATCCATTGCTTCATGTGATTGAAAAATTCGTTTGCTCGACAACAAAAACAACGCAATGGATATTGTTAAACTGTCCAATTGGTATGGTTTGTCATTTTGGTGTGTTACACAATTAGGCTACGGATTTAATTTCTATCTACACAAAAGCCATAAAACTGCCAGACATTATTTATTCCTCAGATAAGTTATTTGACGATTGAAAATATAGCCCTGTACCTATATAAATACCTACGGAATAAAATAAATAAAGCAACAAATTCAATTATATGAAATGAGAACAAATTCATATTAGTAAAAATATCGATATCAGCTGCCCAGATTGCTGAGTTACAACCCTATAAAGGCGGCCATTTTATGCGCCAGTGTATTGTGGTAGTCACGCTAATTCTGTAGGTATGCCCAGTCCATATACTTCTAAGTCAGTGGGAAATACACTTGAGCTAAACTCATAACTCAGGCGACAATTTGATTTGATAAATAATGGCGGCAATCAATACGATAATTTTGACAATTTGGGTTGACATTAACACAATATGGCGTCTCAAAATGGCGTCCGTAGACAGAGAACAAATTGCGACGGTAGCCCAAGTTGCGTAGAATGGAACTAAGCTGTCACGGGCTGCAAGCTTACTCTTGAATCAATAACAATTTCAATCAATTTCAATTTCAATCCAATGTAATTACAATCTTGACAAATTACCATACTCTCGAAAACAATTTTGTTAACATTGGTTGAAATCGGATTGCTGCTTATATTGTAAAATTTTGTTGTAACACATGAAGTTAGCTGCGTTACTCTTAGCAAAAGGCATGTTTGTTTATCGTTAAACCGGTGAAACCATAATAAACCCTTGTAACTTTCATAAATGAGCATTTAAGTAGTAAAAACATTTGAAATGGTATAATTCGTCAAATATAACATCTTTTCACATTTCTTATAAAAAAACTATATATTGCGAACTTTAAAATTATATGGCTGTATAGAGCGTGCCTTTGCCTCGTTCCTTTTGTTATGTCAGAAAAAATTGTTATCACGAAACAAAGTAAACAAAGATCAACTTTCGATTTTGTTTAAAGCTTAAGGTGAAGTGCTTTTTTTAGTATGAATTACTAAAAGACCTTTCAATTTGGTATAAACAGTTTGAAACTTTGAAATAGTTAATTGCCGCAATAACACGGCTCCGCACCCAAACATTCATGCCGCATCCAACTTTCAAGCACAGTTAAGAATCTTATGAAACAGAGGAAGTGAGCATCAATTCTAAGCTCATTAAGAGGAACAAAATAAATAATAATGGTCAAGGTTGGGTTAAAGTAAGTATAATAATGTTTTTAAGAATAGTATGAGTAAGTAATGTTTTGTTTTAAATTGGGCGCAGAAAAAATGTGCCTTAAATAAATTATGTGTTTAGAGCATAGCAATTTACAGCAGCATAGGCCTTGACAACCCACCCATTTTGTCAAAATTCGACAAGGGATTGATAGCAGGCACAGGTGGTCAAGTGTTACTTTTAGAGACTCAACTTACAATTGACCTTTCTCACCACTCAGTTATAACAAATAACAATGTTATAATTAATTAACTTCTCTCATAATAACTGTATTTTTCCTCAGCTTTATAGATAATTTTAATATTGTTTTATTTGTTTTGGGAACATCAAATGTCCTAAGGACTACTCACTCCTAAGGAACTTGCAATATGTATGCCTTGCACTCAAGTGGTACAAAAAGGTAACCCACCGTTTTTTAATTGCAATAATTTACATAAATTAACGTCATATATGTCATTTCTTAGTGTGGAGAATATAGATGTTTCAATAAATCTTAAACATCCTTTTAAGTGGCTTGTGATGGTTTAAAACTTCCAATTCAAATATTCCATCTTAATATTTTTTTTAATAGGATAGGGTGACAAACGAGCACAGTCCACCTGATGGTAAGTGGTTGTTGACCCATAGACATCTACATCTATCTTCATAAAGAATCAAAATGCAGATGCGTTGTCACCCGTGAGGACTAAGATGGAATGCCTTTTCCAGTAAAAGGGTCTCCGTTCTCTACACTCACCATACGAAACACAGCAGTGTTAAGCTGCTATTTTACGCTGGTATTCTGTGAGCGTCCTTCCCGGTCGAGCTGACCCATTCGTGCTACAACTATACTACTAATATAGCTGCAGCATGGCTCTCACCACGTATATTAAGTTATAATATATTTTGTCATTAAGTTATAATATATTATTTCAGTTTTAAAATATTTGTTATTCTAATTTCAGAATCACAACTTAATTCCATATTACATTTCAAGCAACAACACTGTACCAACAAGAAATGATCAAGATATGGAACATCTGAAAAGAAAGTAAGAAGCAAATGCAATGTACCAAATAGCCAGGACAATTGAGAGTTATCAGCAGTTATTAATAGTTCTGTTTTAATTTTTAAAACAGAATACAACAACAATAGCATTACTGTAATTTGAAATAAAAAAAAGACTCATTAAATTTTATCATTTTTTTCATGTTATTTTAAATTAATTTGTTTCCTTTTAATATCTATTGTAAAAGAACTTGATTTTTGTTCATTTTAAATATAGTTTTATAACTGTTATTTAAATATTAATTATATTTTATTAATTTATTTAAGAATAGATACTAATGATGGTAGGTTGTTAAAATATTTTTGTATTAAATAAATGGTTAAACTTTGTATCATAATTTTATTTATAAATCCTTATTAAAATTACTTTACCTATATAATTTTAGTTTCAATTCTTATAAAATCATACATTTAAAGTAACTTAACATTATATTCATATTTCCTGCTACATGTGAAACACGCCAATTAACCTTTTAGAAATGAGAATAGAGCTCTGCCCAACAGTGGGACATATAAAGGGATATATAAAGGATGTAAATGAACTTTATTTAGACTAACATTGATTAACAGTACTTCATTCGTAATATGTCCTCTTCGGAGATTGCATATTTAGGTTTTTACTTTTATTCATGCACTATTTTCTCAGTAAAGTTCTTAATAAAATAATTAGCCCTCAACTCATCATGACTCATAGAAAAAACTAAGTCCATAAAACGCATTATTCGAAGCTCATTTCGACTTTATTTTAATTGTAATGCACGATTACGGCGTAGAATATTAAACGCAAGAGCTAAACGTGCAATTATATTATCGCAAAGAATAAGATGATTGCAAAACAATCGATTAATATGAACACAATTCCTAAACGTTACTGTTTTGTTATTGCCTAAATTCCAATCCCAACGCACAAACACAATACGTAGCTGTCAACTAACTGTCAAAATTGCGTCAAGAGTGCCGATTTTGCTTACAATCGGATTGGACAATTTCAATTCCAATCTCAATTAGTTCACAAAATCACCACACAATATTAAACTAATTTAGCGCTGGAGTCGCTTTCAAGAGTACGAAACGTTATAATTTCAATCCCGATCGATCGGAATTGTTTTCAAGAGTAAGCTTGCTGATGTGGTACGCACATGCGAAGTGAAGTGAGGTACGAATCGAAGACCGCTTAGCTAGGGATGGACTCATTAAACATAACTCAGTCGATATTAGTTGTCTATCCCTTGTTTTAGTAATAAACGAAAATTTTCTTGTGTAATTTTATATTTAATTAACGACTATTCAATATAACTACATTCTTTATATGTTATTATATTTTAATGCCCAAAATTACGGCACTTTTCATAACTTGGCTCTATAGGGCAGTGTCTTTGCCGCAGTTACTTGAGAACTTTATGACATAAACAAAGTGTGTTTACCACAGAGTACCTTTACTTTATGTTGTTTACACATGGTTTACACTTTACAAGCGCCATATCTATTTATTTATGACAAGCGCCAAGTGCTACGCTGACCGGGTTTTTTTTTGGCGGGATTTCCAAACGTGGCGGTCGATTTAATTATTATTACTGTTTTTCGTTAAAATATCCTGTGTAAATATATATTATTGAATATAAACAAAACTTATTTTAGTCAGTGTAAATAATTGTACATTTTGTTAATTATTAAAATGAATGAACCGGAGGACCCAGGTGGAACCCCGAAACGATCCAAAATTGTTCGTAAAAGAGGTACGAAGGAATGTGGACCTGAAGTAGGCGGCGGTGAGGATGACTTTATTCCGTTTTTTAAGCCAGGTTATCTGAGACTTTATCCTGAACATTGTACAAATACAGACTTCAAAGTTTTTGTTGAAAGCCAGGACCAACAGGTTAAACTTGGAAATAAAAGCCCAGTTTATTTAAATCATATTTTTACTTCGGAGGTGAAAGGTGTGGTAGCTTTACATAGAGTTAATGCCAACAAAATTGCGGTTGTTTTTAAACCATACAACACTGCAAATAATGTCATCACAAATACAGACTTTTAACAAAGCACAACTTGAAGGCGCATATTCCTGCAGCGCAGATAGAAAAAACTGGAATCATACGATATGTGCCTACCAACATTTCGAACAAGGACTTATATACAAAATTGTCTTCGATCTATGAAATTATTTCAGTGAGAAGATTCACGATAAAAGTCGGTCAAAGTACTGTAGGTCTCGAGACTGTCAGTATAACTTTCTTATCAAATGTTCTGCCCGACAACATCCAATATGACCTATTTTCGTTCAGGGTGTTTGAATATGTCCCGCCGTTGCAACAATGCTACCGGTGCTTCAAGTTCAACCACCCTGCGAAAATTTGTAATGGTTGCTCGATATGTGCTGGGGAGCATAATTTCAGAGACTGCGGTAAAAAAGAGAACCTGTGTTGTGTCAATTGCAGTGGCCCTCACCTGGCCATTTCCAAATCTCGCTCAATAAAAATGAAAAAAATACTTGAAAAAAGGGTAAAATTACTTATGCCGCTGTGGCTAATACAATTAAGTCATCTGATTTTCCGTCTTTACCTGCACAGTCGAGCAACACTGTTAAGACCTTACCATCAATAAGCCAAAATGTACATAAATTAAATAAAAATGTAAAAATTGTAAATAATGTAAATAAAACAGTGCCTAAACCCAACTTGAACCAAACTCAACTTAAGGCTCAAATTGCAAACAATAAGAATATTCTGATGGCAATGGTCTAAACTTTAGTTGAATTGGGTAATAAAACAGATAATGAACCTGTGACTACACTGTTCATATAAGACTTACTTTTAAAAAATCTGTCATATTAATGGACAGTACAGTACAGAACATACAGCAGTTATGTATAGCTCAGTACAATATTCAAAGTATACATAGGAAAAAACCCTTATTGTCTAAATTTTTAGATGAGCAAAATGTTGATATCTGTCTACTCAATGAAACTTGGCTAAAAGATACTCAGCATTTTAAAATTTCGGGATATAATTCCCACAATCATAACGCCCAAAATGAGCACGGTGGAGTAGCAATTTTGATCAAACCGTATTTTAAATATAATATAATTCAAACCAGATTTTACCAAGACATTCAGACTTTGGCATTATCGTTATATGTAAGTGGTAAACAATTAACGATTTTATGTGTATACTGCCCTCCCTCGAATGGTAACTTCAGTATAAGTAAATTGCGTGATATAATTAGAGATTTGCCTAAGCCAATATATGTGGCTGGAGATTTCAACGCTCACCATGTGGTATTTGGTATGACCACGAAAAGTCAACAGTTAAACGATCTAATTGATGAATTTGATCTATGTGTCCTTAACAATGGTAGCTTCACTACTATTAATTATCCTAACCGAAATCCATCGGCTATTGATGTCAGTTTTTGTAGTGCTCTAATCACTCCACTATGCGAATGGTGGGTGCATGATGATTGTATGGGAAGCTATCATTTTCCTACGCTTACTCGGGTTTTATTGTCCGTTGATAGATACCAAATTAATCCTCCCGTTGAAAAATTCTTATATAATAAGACAGACTGGACGAAATACAACGAGCTGTCTATAACTGCTTTTTCTAATTTTAAAGTTAATAATGAGAATTACAGTCATATGACGAATTTATCGAAAGGCTTGATACACTTAAGAGGGACACTGTGCCAAAGTTTGTCAAAGAAAATAGCTATTGTTGCAAACCTCCAGCACCTTGGTGGAGTGACACATGTGAACAGAGTGTTATTAAAACTTATGAAGCTTTAAAACTGTACAGAAGGGATCCAACCATTGATAATTACATTAATTATAAAAGACTTAATGCTGTTAAGAAAAAGACTATTTCAGAACATAAACGCAATGGTTGGGCGAACATCTGTAATACTTTTAACAGAACTACACCTGTTAGTACTATTTGGAAAAACATCAAGTTATTTAAACGAATAAAATGCAATAATAAAACATATAAAGACGAATTTGTTGTCCTCTCTTAGAAAAATTATCTCAAAATGGATGGGGTTATTGATAATCGAAAGTTATTTTCAAATTAATAATAGCCTTCAGAAGTCCAGTTTCCTCACAGTTGTGCTGACAGCTTCATCTCTCTTGTCAGATCTGAAATATGCTAATAATAATAATAAGTCTAGTGTTTGTGTTTTTCTGGATGTTGAAGGTGCGTTTGATAATGTAGATCCTGGCATTTTGGTTCAAGTTCTTTCTGACACTGGTATACCAGGCATACTTTGTTATTGGTTATTTAATTTTAACAGATAGAACTTTGTATATAAGGCATAATATTCTCCATGGTCCCAGAAGGGTCTCTGTACAATGCAGCTACATTATCTCCATAGTTGTACAATATATATACTAGTCAAATTCTTAATTTTGTAAATATAGAAGGTGTAAATATTTTACAATTTGCAGATGATCTTGTAATATATTGTACAGACCATAATGTAGATATAGCTGTAAATAGTATAAATAATGCTTTAGATCAATTGTACATATATTATAATAACAAGTTGGCTCTACAGATTAACCCCAATAAAAGTAAGGCCATGATTTTTAGTAAAGATTTTCCCTCTAATGGCATACTCTACAATAATCATCCAATTTCAGTTGTATCTAACCATAAATTCCTGGGTGTTGTCATTGATAACAAACTTTGTTTTGATTTACACATCAATCACATTATAACTAACTCTCTTAAGGGCTTAAATATTATAAGATGTTTAGCTGGTGTGACTTGGGGTGCAGACCCCAAAGTTTTAAGTATGCTATATAAATCTATAGTCAGAAGCCACTTCGACTACGGTTGTTTAGCCTACTCAAATAGTAGTTATGTAAAAAAACTAGACATAATTCAAAACAAAGCTCTGCGAATTATTTCTGGGGCTATACGAGCTATGGAAGTTGAAACCAAAATAATGCCACTGTGTCTTAGAAGACTTCTGCTAATAGAGAGATATTTACTAAAGCTGTTATCTGGTAATGATAATGTTCTCCAAAAAATAGTACCTTTTCCTGTACAACGCTCGGCCCAGCAGACTTCGGGAGGTGAGGTTTTACGAGGTTATTTCCCAGTTCTGCCTCTCATTGTGCAACAAATGAATGAAGATTTTAAAAATGTAATTAAACAATCAAAGTGGACATGCTACACATACCCATATTCCTGTATTATATTTGAGACCAATATTGTTACTAAAAAATTTTTTAATAATTGTGAATCATTAAGTTTTCTTTCCGACAATAACTACTATACCTTGTATACAGATGGTAGCAAAAGTGAGCTCTTTGTGCGCAGTGCTGTTTATGATCCCCAATCCAAGTTTGGTCAAAGTTTTGGACTTCTGGACCCTAAATGCAGTGTTTTCACTGCAGAGGTATATGCGGCCCTCGAGGCCCTGAAGAGGATCGCACATATAAATTGTTTTAATAAATTTTTAATTTTAACACAGTTTAAGTATGGTCCAAAGTTTAACCAATCTCAAATTTGACTTTAAAAAAAATTATATTTTGTATAATATTAAAAAATTGTTATTTAGTTATGCACAAAAGGGTATACAGGTCTCTTTCATGTGGATTCCATCACATAGGGGCATAACAGGAAATGAGATAGTAGATAAAATTGCACGTGATGGAACCAACATGTTGGATGTTAGCTCCATAGTAAAAGTACCTTTGACCGACTGTTATCAATCTATTGACAACCAGGTCAATAGTTTATGGGTCGAATTTTGGAAACATGATCAAGAACAGAAGGGTAAATGGTATGGAAATGTTCAAACCTGCCTGTAGCACCATGGTATAACAAAATGAAAATGCCCAGTCGGGACTTTATTACGACTATAAACAGACTGCGTTTTGGCACTCACCGCCCCGGCCCACCTGGCTGGTTGCATAGTGGAAAGCAGCTACTGCATAGGCATGCGTCAAAACGAATCTAAAATCCGATTTCTAACACAAATCGAATCGTATCGATTTCTCAAACTAGAAAATCCGATTTCAAAAATCGACCTAACTAAGCTACGATCTTACGATCTGTACCAACAAACAAATCCAAATCGACAGTAAAATCGAAATCGACAATATCCAAATCCAACGCAAACTAATGAAACTGAAATCAGTTTTCTCAGTTTTCTAAAAACGACATAGCGGAATGAAAAGGATGTGAATTTTGCGATTCGGATTTCGGTTTGTCGGCTATGGAAATCTATTGAAATATGCGATCAATATTACTGCTAACTACTTAAAGTCTATATTTGCTACGAGATTATGCGTTGATGAATTTTGGTTCCTTGGGTGTTTGCTTACTAGAACCTTTGAAATATGCGATCAATTTCGTTCTTATTATTAAGTTGTTAAATACTATATTTGTGAGATTGTGATGATTTATTTTGGTTTTTGGTTTAGTGTTTTTTTACTAGAAATAATCTTTTGTTTTCATGTTGTTTTCGTTTAGATGCAAATTTGACCTTGGTGACAAGTGCGCGCGTGTCGGTCAGTCGTATCAGTGAAATACAGGATATTTACTGATGTTTATTGTCTGTTTGTTTAATAGAGTTTAGAGTATAAAATAAAATAAGTTAACTAACTGAATTGTGTATGAATATAACATTTAAATATTTTTGATTATGACTATCAATTTTTTTTCTTTAGACTTTTTAATTGATTAGACGAGAACTGTTTTGATTTTAAAAATATCGCGAAAACCTAGTAAAGTATGGACTAATTTTGACAAAATGTAATTGTGTGTGTGTAAATATTGTAGTCAAAATATATCATATAAATCTACAACGGGTAATCTAGAAGCTCATTCAAAACGATCTCACGCTTAAATTTCAAAAGACAAGTACCGATTTTGGAAATAAAAAAAAATATTACGAAAACATTGTAAATATGCCGATTTTAAAATACGCCGGAAAAGTTTTAATTTCAAACAAAACTTTTCTACTAGTCCAAAGCCTAGATTGAAACATAAAGGATAATCGCGCAAATCTGTTTCTGTATTACATTGTATTATTTCGTTTTATAAGTTAACAGTTTTGTTAACTTATAAAACGAAATCTAAATACGCAAACGAATTGGCGTGGCTAAGCGCTACTGAAATCGGATTTTGAAATCTGAAATCGGATAAATATCGGTTTGCGTTCAAATCCAAAAACGCCCATGACTACTACTGCACCTTCTGCAATAAATCTGTTGGTGATATCGAACATTTCATATTTACATGTGAGTGCTTTTCATTTGACAGATTGATTCTTGTCAGTGAAATTAGTGACATAGTGCAAAATCAAGTGACAGTGCAAGATCCCTCCCACCGCCTGAGTGATATGTTAAAAAATAGATCCTATTACGTGCCTCTATATAAATTCATCAAAAATACAGCGGGGAAATTATAATAAACCGAATAAAAATACTCAAGACTTGGCCTAAAGGTCTAGATACCGGGCCATAAACTCCAAAAAAAAAAAGCTACGCTGGCCGACTGACAGCATAGATAAATAAATATGTAGCAAGCTACAGATACGACAGTGACTTTTAGTCAAGTTTCCCAACTACGCGTTTTGGCGCTGTAGTCGCCTATTTTGACAGATGACTAATGACTATACAAATTCAGTATAGCTATATATAACTTAGTGATTGCAAGCACACATCCTTCAAATCACCGATATCGATATTTAGTGATGTCTTATTTTATCGATATCGACGTAAGAGTACGTTTTAGTATGCCAAAAATATTACTTAATGAAACAATTGTAGTACATAAACATTTATTTTTTATTCAAGTACACCAATATCATATACATACACACGTAATCTTAGGATTAAATTAAAGGTACATAAGGTTATATTAAAAATGTACATAACATTGTACATAGGTAACGATTTTATGAAAACAGAGTAATATTTATTAAAAAATTAAAGAAATCAAACCAAAGGAATCATATTTAATCATAGGGCTCAATATTTTACTTTACAAGTTACTATTTATATTAATTTTAAAACAGCTATAATTCAAATAGTTATGAATTAAGTAAGGACCTTCCCTGTATAAGATAAGGAACTTTTCGCTAGGGTATGCTAAATTATTATTTGGTCTATATAACATTTGTTTGTTAGGCAAGACAAACATTTTTTCTAAAAGTTTGTTGTGTTTGGAGCTTTGTTTCATTAGTAGAAATCCTATTAATTTTACATCTAGGGTTAAACCTGGCCATTTTGTTTTTTTAAATTGTTTTAATTACATTAATAATAAATCACCGTTCCATATTTTATTATTTATGTTGCACCAATTGTGCCCGTGTAACCTAATTAAAATTTTGATGAAAAAGTTTTTTTTTTACAATTAAGGCATGCTTTAATTACTTTTTACATTACTTCCAATACAGCTATAATTCAAATACTTATGAAAAAAGTGAGTACCATCCCTGTACAAGATAAGCAATTTTTCGTCTCTAGATTTTATGTAAGAGTGAATATTTGTCTCTGTACTGCTAATGTTTTGATGCAATCCTTACAACGAATACCTTTCGATATTTTCCGACAAATGTATCCAGCAGTGTAAGCTGTAGGAGTGGGCGATACAAATCGTATATAGATACAATATCTATATATCAGTACAATATCCAATATCTATATATCGGACGACAAACTAACTATGTATTAGATATTACGATTTTACGATACCGTGTTGATATGAGTCATCGCAGAATATCTAATATCTACTAAAACGAAACGTAAAATATCTAAATATATACATTGATTCGGATACCGAACAAACCTTGAGCGCGATAGAATATATAGCTAAAACAGATATTACGACTACTTTACAACGAAAGGTGATACGCTTACGCCTAATATTATTAATATTAATCCATATTTGTAGTAACATACGATTTATTACAGAACACATCATTTTCAATATCCAGTCTAAGTAGTATAATTTTATTATTATTTTGTTGTGTTGCAATGTTTTCAAAATTAACGATTTTAGATCTTATTGTGTATTTAATAGAATGTTATTTTTGGGTAAATTAAAACTGAGAAAATTATGAAGGAAAGTTTATGTCACCGATTCTGAAAAATATACCCGCTTTCTAGATATGGGATAATTTACTCAAATTTACTTTATGTAGGGTATAACCACTAACCATAACCACAAGTGTAGCATAAATATAAAAGTTTAATTTTATAGCAAATAAATGTTGAAATCCTTATTTTTAAACATGCAGAGCCTAAATTTAAGTGTAATAAATTAAAATAATATATTCTTTAGTAAAGGAGTAGAAAATACTTTGTAATAGCGCCATCTACTAGATTCTATACGTAAAGTGATTTTATCGAACAAAAATGGATTAACTCTCAAGGTGGTACGTACAATATACGCTAGATGGCATAAACACGATACGATTCAATTTAATATTCTATTTCATTATCTCGCAGGATAAATCCTATTGATATAATATATGTTTGTCACTTTTTATATTATGAGATATTTTAAGAATACTTATATTACATAAATAATACAATATATCTATAAATCTATATATGGAAATTATTCATAAATCGCGTATCACCATGTGAAACTGAGTACTGACTTCTATTCAGAACGAAGATATCAACAAATATATAGATATTGAAATATATAGATACAATATCGGATTTTCATATCCAATACATAGGTACAATTTGATATAGGGTAAAAGTGATATTACCCATGCCTAGTAAGCTGAGCATTGGTCTTTAATTTTTTCCATGACTACATCACCCACCAGCAATTTTTCTCTTGAACTTGCTTGTGAAGAGGATAGGAGATCTCGCAAAACATTGGGAGTGTTTTCAGAGTTTTTTTTATTATTATGAACATTTTTGAAAAGAACACTAACATTTAATAATGTGTTTCCATAATCCTCTTCGCAATTAGAGAATTTCGAATGTGGACTAACCATGTTAGATAATATCAGATATTTAAAGGCATATATAAATATGTTTGCATCTAGTCAATATTTCTATAATTTATAGCTTTTATACATCCAAAATAAATTTCAAAGGTCTTGGTTGATAGTATAGGTTTTTGGATAATAATATTCTACATTATACTGTTGAAATAATAATTTGGAGACCGTTATAAAACTTTCGAGTAATCCATCCTTGTCGGGATGGACCTCGCAGAAGTCGAGGTTTTCCTACTTGTATAGCATGTTTGCTACTATATAGCATGGTGTCTACAAAAACCATTTTTTTTAATTATTAATGGCTTCAATCCAAAAAGTATGATGTTGTGAATTTTGTTTAACCACTGTCTTAACTTTCTTGCACACCACCCGGGTAGCCATTGATGCTGACAGTGTGTCGAGAAATTCAACAACTGCTGTTGAGGCCATTGTTGCATCAGAGTTTGCTTAATGAAAATAATCTGAAAAAGTACTTTTACAGTTATTGCACCTGCAAGTCTTTAACGAAAAGACACTTATTTGCTTACAACAACAGACTTTGCTAACCTTTATAAATTGTAGTGTGGCTCACGGTATCCACTAATGTAATACCAAATATAAATTTAATGCACTAATAAACAGGATTTGGAAGATACAGGTTGTCTCATTTAATAATGTCCTTGGCGACCCTATAGGCGAACTGGCCACTGATAGTTATAAACTCATAATAAATATAAGACTTACTAAATACACACATTACCAAAACGAGGAAAATATCGCGTAGAGCCATAATAGAACAAGTTGTAAATAAATATTTAGAAGCCAGCTAAGAAGACTTGAGATGAGAAAGAGGATCTTTTAATAGGATAAGGGACACAAATGAGCACACAGTCCACCTGATGGAAGGTGGTTGTTGGTTCATAGACATCTACATCTCTCCTCGATTACGAATCAAAATGCAGATGCGTTGTCACCCGTGAGGACTAAAATGGAATGCCTCATTTCCAGTAAAAAATGTCTCCGGTTCTCTACACTCACCATACGAAACACAACAGCGTTAAGCTGCTATTTTACGCTGGTATTCTGTGAAAGCGTGGTCCTTCCCTGGTCGAGCCGAACCATTCGTGCTACAACTAAACCACTAATATAGCTGCAGCATGGCTATACTGGGTAAAAAATGAATGAGAGAGATTACTTTTTTTTACTCAGGTTAAAAAGAATATTGGTTGAGAAGATATAAATTGAAGTACACAGTGGTATTCACGTAGGGAATTTTAACATTATCAAACCAAACGTGGAACAAACCAAATAAGAACATAATTATCAATTATGTTCTTAAAATATTATCGAAAATTTAATCAAATGGCCAGTTTTAAGAGGACAGAATTTTTTGTGTTTTATCTATAAGAAAACAGGCAATATGTTAATTTCAAGGAAACCAAAAAACAATAGAGAATAATGTGAAAAATATGTTTGATGTATCTACAAAATAATTACTGTATAAAACGAAAATTATGTATTATATTTTGAGATGTATGAGTATGATTCAGGTGAGTAATCTTAAATATAAATTATCTCGTTTAAAATTGCGACTTCATAAAATTAAAATGTAATAACTATAGTCTTCAATCTTACCATTACTCATTTTATAGATGGAAAACTATTAACACAAAGCAAGTGCTACTTGTATATTCATATCCTTATTATTTAAGTGTGATTATTTTGATTTCAATGTGTAATGAAAAGTAAATTATGTGATTTATTATATATTATTTTAAGGTCGAAGATTTTATAGTATTTTAAGTGGCTTAGAATATTCCATAATGAAATACAATTTTGTTTCTAAAATTTGTAAACCATTTCACATTTTGAATAACTCCCGGATCTATGTACAATTTAAATAGAAAAGTTAAGTTCCATCTGCATAGGATTTCTCTGTACAAAATATTAATTTGGTATAGTAATTAATTGTATTTCTGTACCTGGTTTACCTGGTATTAGTAAAGATATTAGTAAAAAAAATATGTAATTTATACCAAATTTTTTTCTTCAAAATTTCCAATAGGTCTTTATTTCTTGACAGGGATTGGGCTTTAACAAGTCTTTGTGAGACAGCCACCTAAAGTTTTAGTTGCAATCTTTGTCAAAATTTTAACCAATTTTCCATTCCTTGATAATGTTTCCTTCACCAATGTAACCTGTAATGAAATAAATAAAAATAAGTACTATATTCATATTTTGTAACTGAATGATAAACATAAAAATATTAATTTATTATTTAGAACTTTTGATGTGTTCACCTTGATAAGGTAACAAATAAAGTGGAAGGTGCTATAAGAAATAAATAAAAATTATATAAAACATTGTATAAATTATATAAATATAACTTTGTTTATCAAATTCCAATAAAGGTAGTTATGCAGTTTGGAAATAGCCTTAATACCTGTTGATCCCAAATTGTCCTGACTAAGCTTTTGATTGACTACTCGTAAACATGATAATTGCAAGTAGCCATAATTTTACAATAACATGTTGACCACGAATTGTAGTGATTAAGCTTTTGATATTGGATTACTGAAAACATATAAAGTGTAACATTACAGAAGACGTTGACTCCACTGTGTAATTGTTATTGCTGTTCAAACCAAGGTGTCATACTTTCAGTCAACAGACTTTACCACCCTATAAAACCCTATAAAACCCTATAAAAGCCCTTGCATTTAGAATAAGATTCATTATAGTTCTCATCCTAGTAATGTAATCACATAGGTAAGGAAGTCAGTATTGCATTGAATTAGTTTTAATACATTATTGTAATGTAATAGTTATTAAATGTCATCGAGACATATTTGTAGTTTTTAAAAAGCTTCAGCACCGCTCCCGAAACTTAACTGGCGCAGCCGGTGGGATATCCGCGATTACAGTTGAGTTCAAGTACACTCAAATTGGTCTTGTCCACGGTTCCGGATATCCTCGGAACAAATAAATTTGTTAAATCAGGCACTGAAGAAACCTTCCTGTTGAGGCAAGAGCAGTTCTACAGGTAGACATGGCAGTGAGCGGACTGACCTTATACTATCCTGTCTCATCCTAGTTATTTCCTGTGGTCGTTTCTTTATGGCTCTATGTCGTAACTTTTCAACTAAAATTGTTGAAAGTTATTTGACTTCTGCACAAAACTTGGCAGTTATTTATTAAGTAAATATTATTATAAAGAAGAACAAAGTGGATTAAATAAAAATAAAGTAATTATAATCTTAAGAAGTGATAAAATTATAGAAATAAAATAATTAACAGAATATTTTTGTATACATGTATTGATTTTTTTTAAAATAAAAATGATACAAGGAAGAGTATGTCATTTTGTTCAAATTAGACCTAAGGATCTAAAAAGCTTGATCATCATGTTTGATAGCGATCAATGTATTTCAAGTTTATTTATTAAGAAATGTGAATACCATTTTTTATGGCATGAACAAGATTCTAAATACAAACTTTATATTATATATTTTATTGTATAAGAATTAGATTATAGGAAAAGATGCATCTCTTATTAAGTGAAAGATTCTGGTGATTCTAGATCAACTTGCAACTGAATTAGAAAATATTCTTAGTGGTTTCAATACCTACTTAAAAAAAATTAAAATAAATCTTATAGTTAACCAACTTCACAATCCAGGCATAATAATTCAGAAGGTTTCAGATATCCATTTGTATTGCAAATAATTTTAGATCTAACCACAACATAAAGTTTAGAATTACATGGAGCAGAAAACAATTCCTATGGTTGTGTTGTGTGTTACTTAGAGATGGCCATATTAGTATAAGTGATGAAAAGTGGATTATAATTAAGGTTTTAAATTTAAATGTTACGCATGAGCAGTTAGAATTTAATATTAATGGATATGTGAACTTAAATAAGCATGTTAGAATTATTTTGACAAAAAAAAACTCTAAACATTCAATTACTTAATATAACATTTCAAACTGAATTCGAAACAAATTCCAGTATTGAACAATTTGAACAGTTATCACCTTCATTTAGAGTCAAACGAGGCATTCTAAACTCCTAAGATATATTATTAAGATTATTACTGGTAACTTCGATTATAAAGATGCTATTAAGTATGAAAATATGATTGGTAATTTAAAAACTCTTCGATATACACTAGTGAACAAGATTACCTTAATGAAATATCAGAATCTCTTGTTAAACTAAGTAACATTTACATAAATAATTTTATCAATATTGATTCAAACTTATTTTTATTTGTGAATACAGGTAGTAATAAAGAACAGGTAACATCTTTGAAAAATTACATTCCTTAGGTAATATTATATAGAATTAATATAATCTACTACAATTAAATTATATTATTTATATTATAATTATATTGGAATGCTTCATATAAATCGTATTGTCATTTAATATACAGTACTGTAACTAAATTATATATTAGTTATGATATTTGCAATACATAGTCAAATTGAATATAAAAAGAAGATATAAGTCATTGTAATATGCCTACCGATCGTTTAAATATTCATTAATTGAGTAATAACATTTCTTAGTTAGATATATTTTAATTATTTTTAAATTTATGAATATTCTCCGTTTCATGAAACATAGATGGAACTTTATTGTTGATTTTAAACAGTGTGCCAAAATGCTTTATCTAAGTAAAGTTGTCTAATGAAATTGTATAATTTTATTGTCAATTATTAAATAATCACTAAATATTTCAAAATTAGTTTTATAAATATTACAACTTTATAAATATACAGCGTTGGAAATGACAATAATTTTTTTTATAATTTGATATATTTGAGAGTTAACAATATGTAATTTTATTAATATCTACAATTTATGTTTACACAATTTCCAATCACTCTACACTAGATGGAATGAAATCGAAATTTGTAGTAAATTAGAATTTTGAAAATTGAATAATTTGAAGAATTGTTAAAATTATTAAAATCAGTAGAGTTAACAAATAAATTTATATACCCCGTAAGCTATAACAATTAGTAAAAATAGAACAATGTATAAAATTAAGGGCAAAATAACATTCGTTTGAGACACCATACAAAAAATAATTACTATACAGCCATCCCGCTACTTCCTCTAAACTATAATTTTAATTCCTTAATACCCATACCTACTAGTAAAAGGTTCTGAAATGGTCTCGCTCGCTCAGTCTTGCAACTACGAGGCTATGTTCCTGCACTATGACGACAAGTCACAACTTTAAGTTGAAGATGCTTGTATGAATGCTTTAATGAGATTCTCAGATAGTACGAGCTCCTGCCATCCAGTACCATCCGAAAAGCAGATCTATCATCTTGGACATTAGTGATTTAACATATCTTGAACATTTAAATAACTTTTAAAATAAGGAGTGAAATAAAATATAACAGTGAAAATTTTATAAATGTAGTGTTGTGACCAGAAGATGAGAAAACTAAAATTTAACAAAAGCATCTTTGAAAAGTAATAAAATTACTCGCCTGTTGCAGTCAGAGGCACACCATGAGCTATTTAATCGTTAGTAAGTTGGGTAAGAGTACCTATCGAAGTTTTCTGCCTTGTGAAGAAACTGTTCTTTGAAAGTTCAATGATCTGAGGATTTGTGGACACTATGAAATACATCCACAAGTTTTTAAATTATCGTTTTAGGAATCTGAGAAACCGGTGCGTTTCACATGTTGTATTGCAACCACCAACACAGCACTTTTCGTATTCCATTAAGAAATCAACAATATGCACACGACCAACACAAAACAGAATATTGTTATTGTCACAAATAACGGAGGAAAATGCGAGGAAATACTTCAGCTAAACTCACTCAGGCGACCATAGATTACTGTATATATACCAGAGAGCGACAATTGATAAATAATGGCGGCAATCAATTCAATATCGATAATTTTGACAATTTGAGTTGACATTAAAACAATATGGCGTCTCAAAATGGCGTCCGTAGACAGAGAACAAATTGCGACGGTAGCGCCAAGTTGCGTAGAATGGAACTAAGCTGTCACGGGCCTGACTGACAGTGCAGGTGAAAATATTTTGCGACAATTTTATAAATTAAAGTGTTCATTTAATTTAAAAACATGAAGTAAGTTAATCAACTGTTTAAATTCTTCAATTCATGTTTAATAGAACTTTGCTTAACTGTAATAAAACATTTCTATTGTAGCCCGATAGAAAGAGCGTCACACCCATCTCGGGACCAAATTTTAACTTTTTGGACCTTACAAAGAAAACCAAGTTTGGCAAAGGATTTTCAAGAGTGCCCAGTGCAAGAGATACCACACGGAAAATGTGGGAGAAAATCACCCTACAATATAGCTTGGGAGGCTGTGTTAAAACTTGAAGCAATGGATGAAAGTTTGTTTATCTTAAATGAAATTCGTCTATTAATTATACATTGTAGTATGCTTAAAAGCTTAAATTGGTTTTAGTGGCAATAATAAAGAAAGTGCAGTAAAGAAAAAGGAGCTTTACGGTTTCGTACAAAAATAAGACTGGTGGTGGTGCACTGGCTGTGGAATTGACAGACATAGAGGAAAGGATTTTGACCTTACTGGGTACAAGTTTTAATTTTATAATTTAAACAATTGTACAAGTTCTAGCATCCTCACACTGATGATAGCAGTCCATCATTGCTGACCAACCAATTATTCATTGGTTTGGATGCAGCCCCACCAAACACAACAGTAAGTGGATAATTATTTTATGTTGTTTATTATTTACGTTATTAAATAGTGTTATTTTTAAATGTCCATTAGTATGCAGTTTTGATATATTACAATATATATTTACATTATAATTATTTTTTCTTGGTAAAGTCAAGTTTATAGTGAGATGATGATAATACATACTTATAATATGTGTGCTATGTTTCAATGTGTTTCAGGAACAAGATTCTTCAACAAATATTGTATTGACAGTAGAAGATGTTATCAATATTCGTACAATAGATGTAGGATATAATTTTAAAGTTAATAAATATAATTACAAAATCTATTCAAAAGTATAGGTTTTAATTCAAAAAGTTATTTTGTGTTTATGTGAAATATATTTGAGACAGTTATATAATGTATTTTTTCAGCAATATCTTTCTATTTTCAGACACCACAGCGACCCAGACTTCAATGTGTTCCTGGGACATCGCATTTGTCTACATGGCCAAGTGTTTTACGCATAGTATGTAACTCACTTTAAAGGTTTATTTTAGAATCCATGTGTTATTGCATATTACTATAAAACTCTTGGTTTCAGGTGTCTCATAGCCCCATGCCAAGAGCACAGACTGTGCCAAGCACCCATCCAAGAGTTGGTTCGCAAGTATGTCTGATGCCTACAACACCTTCTGGATCAGGCAGACACCCACAGCGAGGTATAATAAATGTTCGTCAGCAGCTGATTAGATCCATAACGCCAATCCATACCCACCCCAATGCCAGTAATTATATTTTTGGACTATTATTACCAACATGAAAGTGTGTTTGTTTGTCAGTCTTTCACGTCAAAACGGGTGATAGATTAATGTGGTTTTACAGGGCAAAGCCTTGGGCAACGTGCTAGTTTTTGAATTATTATACTTTAGTACAAGAAATACTTTTAATTAAATTCTTATGTATATTCAATCTTTTACTGGGTGTTACAAAACTACCCGTAAAGCCGAAAGGAGGTTAAATGGGCCTTATAACGAGTCATTCACAATATTTAAGAACCGTAGTAACGCTGTATAACATACATTCTATTTATATTTTTATTATATTATATATTATTTTTGACAAATTTTCTGCTTGATATCGTAGGTTTTTTAATTTTATTGCTAGTTAATCTTTCTAACTTTCAAATAAAACTACTTTGAAAAAAATACACCGTTTACTTAAAGAAAAAATAATTTAAAACCGAAGGATGGGAATTTTACCAAAAAAAAAAAATTAAAATGCTGTTATTTTTTAAATAGTTTACAAAAAAAATTCATTTGCTTTTCCCTCATTATTTTTTTCTTTGGCGTCGCTTATTACCGCACAATGGAAAACATGAAATATCGGTATATTTACGAGTACGAGTTCTACCGTGGCACCAGTGCTGCAGAAAGAGCTCGAAGGATTAATGATGTGTACGGCGCTGGTGTCGCAAAAGAAAGCACAGTACGTTTTTGGTTTCAACGTTTTCGTTCTGGAAATTTCGACCTTCAGAACCAACCCCGTGGACGGCCGGATACCAAAGTGGAAAATGAAGAATTAAAGGCTATTGTGGAAGCGGATCCATCACAAAGCACTTCAGAGACAGCTGCAGGCTTCGGGGTAAGTGATAAAACTGTATTAATCCACTTGAAGCAAATCGGAAAAGTAAAAAAACTTGAATGATGGGTACCTCATGAATTGAGTGAATCGAACTTGCAAACACGCGTCGACTGCTGTGTTACTATGCTCAACCGACACAATAATGAAGGGATTTTAAATCGAATCATTACTTGTGATGAAAAGTGGATACTGTACGATAATCGAAAGTGCTGGTCGCAATGGCTGAACCCTGGAGACCCTGCCAAATCCTGCCCTAAACGAAAATTGACTCAGAAAAAGTTACTTGTGAGAGTTTGGTGGACTAGCGCCGGTGTCGTTCACTACAGCTTTCTAAAATCTGGCCAAACGATTACGGCAGATATCTATTGTCAGCAACTGCAAACCATGAAGGAAGAACTAGCTGCTAAACAACCGAGATTGGTCAATCGCTCTAGGCCACTGCTGCTTCACGACAACACACACACAAACAACCACTAAGTTAGATGAGCTACAATTAGAATGTCTGCGACATCCACCGTACTCCCCGGACCTTGCTCCAACAGATTACCATTTTTTCCGGAATTTGGACAACAAGGAAAAAATTCAACTCCGATGCGGCAGCTCAAACCGTCTTCAAAGAGTTTATTGATTCTCGTCCCCATGGTTTTTTTTAGTAAAGGGATCAATGAACTACCTACGAGATGGCAAAAGTGCATAGATAACAACGGTGCATACTTTGAATACACATGTAAGGACCTAATATAGCACGTTGAGAAAAAGAACGTCACTAAACAAAAAATGTAGTTTTGAGGAATAAGCATTTAAAGTATGAAAAAATGACACCATTGCAGTTTTTGACTTCGAAACTATTTTTTGATGCTGTTTTCACTAAAAATAATAGAAAACTATTTTAATATTATAGTTTACTTTTTATTATTAATTTCTTTGACTTGTAATGTTGATTTTTTATAAAAATTTGTTTAGTGTCATTCTTCTTTTTATTATTACTGCAGAACCAGTGACTAGTTGTAGTCATAAGAGTCACAATAGCGATGTAATTTTTTAAAATTACATTACTAATTTCGGATTAGTTGCGAAATATCGAAAAATAAAACAAAGGAATACATAGTTATGTATTTTTTATTGTCTGACAGTTATCTTTGGCAGTGTTAACTACTATCAATAGTAATGGTGACTAATTTTATGAATAATGATTCTAATTGTAAGCTTACCAAATCAGTCTCCGTAGTAAATAATCATTAATCTGTCGTTATTTATTAGAATATTAATATTATTTTACTTAAGTATTAGGAACATTATAGATCAAGTAATAAACTACTAATCTAAAAACTAAAAATAATAATTGAGTACCAAAACGTTCTTTATAAAATCTTTAAAAATCAATAGTCAAACTAAAGACCATTTACTGTTAGAACATAATTAAGGCATAAATGTGTAGCAAAATAAAGTATAACAAGTTACATATCAAATCAAATAACATGAGATCAATTAAAAATTGAGATCAATTAAGAATAAAATTGTAGAAAGAAGATGCATAGTAAAGTGGAATAGCGCTCGCTAATAAGTTTCTTCAGGTCAGCTTTTTAGCAGCAGATAAAGGTATTCTTGATGAATATAATTGTTTTAACTGAGGTCTGGCCCGGCTTAACTTTTGCAAATTTATTTTTTAAATGCATCTTGTAAATAAGAAGTTTTATAAAAACTCTTATGCCATCAGACACATTTTCCGACATTTCAACTTTTAAAACTTTAATATCACTAGTCTTAACTTTTTCTCCTTTTATTTTTCACAAGCTTATATTCTTGTAGGCTTTTATGTCATAAAATTCGTAATGACTCATTTCCTTTACTATATATTTATTTTTTTTGCATCTCTTATAGCACTTACATACTGGTCTGGAACATAAATTGGTCCTGACCGTAGATTCTTTTAATTTTGTTTTTCAATCGTGGAATGTGCAGCATCTCCTTCATTCTGAGTATTTTTTATCAAGAATTTATGCGTTATTGACCGAATTTTATCGAGATTCTTAACTGCATAAATGTACAGAAAATACAAACTGGTTTTTCTGCTGCCCACCACACTGTAAAAATGAAATCTAATGCCTCAGATGCAGCTGCTGTTTTATCTTGTAAATATTTTAAAACACAAGAGCCTATTTCATTGGCACCTCTGTCACCTTCAACCTCAGTCCAAAAGAAACATTCAGTATGATCCTTTGCCAATTCACAAATTGTAAAATTCAAACAATTCAATCGGGATCTATAATAAAACTGACTCACATTACCTTTAGGTACTTGTAGAACAGCTTGTAAATCGTAACAGGCTACTATGTTTTTTCGCTTACGGCTTTATCTTCTTTCAATTTTCTACTCGGCTTTTTTCTTTTTCTTGTAAATGAATTCTGTGTTCTTCTTCGAGCTTTTCCTTTTCTGAAGGTTGTGAATTTTGATATTTAATGCAGTCCTTCTTCGGAATATAAAAACTAATATTAAATTCCTCTTTAAAAATTTTTCGGTACGTGTGGATTTTAACATATGGCAGTCCGTTCTTTTCGCAATCATTTTTATAGTCTGTGTGTAAATCGGTTAGTGTTTTTCCTCCATCAATATATTCTCTGCTTGTTTGTTTCCTTAATAAATGACTTTCGATTCTAGGTATGCTATTTATGTGCTGTCGGACCCCATCTAACAATTCCACTGGTACTTGACGATGTTTGTTATGTTTACCTCGAAGTTCTGGTTCAACGATTCCTGACGTATTCAATTTTTCAATCACGGTGCGAATAGGTCTGTCATTTAATCCCAATGTATTTTTGAAAAAGACTTTGCAAACTTTAATTTTTCCCATCTATAGTGAAATAAAAAGAATGTTTAGGTTTTCTATTGCTATCAATTTTTTTGTATTGGTATTTAGGCTTGATTTCCCTAATATGTCTGGATATAAATTCTCTTTGTTTAACGAGAGATCCCATGCTCCAATATCCTTTAAAAATAATTTGACGCTGTTCCTCCGAAATCCTCTCCTTACATTTTTGTCGGCAACCATCACCGCAAGGATTTCCTATTTTTCTACAAGATTTAACAACATTTGAGGTAGATGTATATGATTGCCCTAAATTGCGCAATGTTTTTGCTAAGGCTTTTTTGTTTATTCCTCGTTTTCTTTTGCGTGTCTTTTTAGGAGAAGAGTTAGAATTTTGGCACTCTGCTGAACGAGAAGCAGACAAATAAGATTGTTGATGTGTAATTAATGAGGTGACAATTTTCTGTGCAAGAACTTTTAGTGGTAACGGTTCATTCGAGTTATGGAATTTTTGGACATCCGTTGAAATTTCTGTAGATAAATTTAAAGCATTTGGACTGATGTTAAGTAAATTTTCAGAAAGAGGGATGTGTCCAGGAAATGTTATTTGTATTAAAATTTGATTTTATGGAAGAAACTTCCTTAAAATGAGATGTGTGTTTATCTTCTGAATCTGATGATACAGAATTTTCGGCTAATTGCATTGAGTTTGATGAAGTTTTTGGTTGAGGGGGGTAAGTATTTACAACCGGAGAACTATAGCATTTAATTTAGCTGGTGAAGGAACAAAATTACTGTTTTATTATTTTGAGGAATCAGACTCGGAATCTGAGCTAGAAGAATCTGAACTAGAATCTGAGCTGGAATCTGAGCTGGTGTTAGAGTTGGATTTCAGTTAAAGACGACGACACAGAAGTTAATCTTGACGAGACGGATTTAATTGGACACTTTGTTTCTTCCAAGGATTTGATTGGCTGAGAGGTAAGTTTTATGTTGTTTTTGTTTATTTTGTCGCTTGAAATCATCATCTGAAGACGAACTGTCAGCTATAGATGGGGGTATATACTCCCTATCATCATCGGAAGCAGGCGAAAAATCTTGATCAGACTTTTGATCTGAAGAGTAGGACGATCCTTTATCACGTAAACTTTGGTGTACATTATAAGCACGTTCATTTAAAGGCATGTTTCTTTTAGAAGTAGAAGGTACAACTTGATTTTCTATCGGTTCTTTCTGGTTGGTTGGGCTTACTGGTAATAAATTTTCTTTTTCTACTTCGCTATTTGTTGAGCTATTTTTTTGGAGATCTTTAATAATTTCTTTTAATGCTAGACTTCTGGAATTTGGTAGTGGCATTTTGACTGAAATAGAAGAGAAAAAATATTAAAACCATATCAATATTGTGTAGTTAAACAAAATGTGACTTTATGTCTTAAAGTTTTTTGTTTTATCTTCAAACGATGACGTGAATAACTGTTGCTTCCAGCAATATGTCGATATGATACTGTTTTTTTTTTACAAAAAAACTAACTTAAATAAAATAAACTTCAATGTAAAACGACAATCTTCAAAAAAATACAACAACTAATTTTATACTATTTGCTACTTAATTGTAGGCACTAAACCAAATATGACTCCTTTACTTTCAATCAAAAACTTAATATCTAGTTTGGTATTATATGAATACTGACATTAAATACAAAATGTCATAAAGATTTAAAAAAAACATATCAACATTAAAACAATAATGTATTTATACTCAAAATGACACTATGTAACTTTGTATTTCGACACTTTGTGGTGTACTAAATTGATAGAATATCGACACTATTCATATAAAGACGTTATTACTTCAAGCAATGTTAAAAACTTACCAAAAAGTTTTACTACACAACGCCACTATCCAAACAACAACGTTATTCTTCGTAGGCCCTGTAGATACGCGTCGTGTCTCTGTCACTACTAAAAAATGCCGCTCTTTCTTGTCCTAAAGCGTGCCGCCCCGCCAGAACACCATAACGTCACTACGCTATCTAGCCACAATTAGAGGAACTACGACAAAACGAGTCTTTGCAATACAGAGATTGTTTTTTGAATAAAAAGATGGCGTTTAATGTAAAATTACCCTTTTGTTTAGTGACATTCTTCTTCTCAATGTGCGATATATACACGTATATTAAACGTTGATAGATCATTTCAAACTAGCGCACAACAGTCCGCTTTTATTGAGAAAACTTAGCGATCGCAGCGCCTCACATATTTTGTCCATATTTCTGGGACACTATTTTCTACAGCGATCGTTCTCCTTCTCTCTAACCTCCATGCTCTAGTATATATACAGTAATCTATGCCTCCATGGTTGGAATGCCAAATTCAATAAATAAATGAAGGGAACCTTGAAACGTGATAGGCGCCTTTTTAAACTAAAATTTTAATTTTGTTTTATTTAGTTAAAAGGCACTAAACTTTTATTGTTTTATTGTTACTGGGTTTCCTCATCATGGGGAAACGTAGAAAAAAAACTTGCCGTGAGAAGAAGAAGTCTGAAGAAACGACTGAGGAGGAAGAAGTTGATACCAGTACTGAGGAAGATCCTGAGAAAGAGCAGCGCAAGTATAAGCCGTACTTTGTATCTGACTACAACAGGAGGTTCTGAGAACTCTGTCCTCGTTGATTTTGTTGTCTTTGTCGAATCAAATGATGAAAAAGGCCAATCGGCACGCGGACATGATGTCTCTGTCCACACATGAAGAGGTTCAATAAAGGCATTAAATATTTGCAATCTATGAATAAATACAAAATAGGCGTTCATTTTGAAAAGCCGTGTGTGT
The DNA here is from genome assembly GCA_029286625.1 of Parnassius orleans. Lineage (NCBI taxonomy): Eukaryota > Metazoa > Arthropoda > Insecta > Lepidoptera > Papilionidae > Parnassius > Parnassius orleans. The sequence continues at coordinate 78,419 of JAGSMP010000917.1, forward strand.
CGCCATGTTACATTTCTTAATGAGTACAAAATGAAGGCATCTATCCCAGCTGTAGGACAGAAATCACAGGAGTCATAACTAATGTTCCCACTAATCTTTCTAATTCAAGAATTTTGGTATATTAACGACTTACAGGAAGATAATTTGTGTTAAAGGATAATGAGGAAACATAAGAATGACGCAGGACGCAGTTTGCTGCAGCTGATGGGCACCGTGGCCATCACGTTCGCTTCTAATGTTTTGCCGAACCACGTCGATCTTCATGGTTGGCGGTTCGTGGTAAATCAGTATATTCCACCAGTGAAGCAGTGCTACAACTGTCTGAGGTATGGCCACTTAAAAGTACTGTAAAAATTCTGTGAAATGCTCAATTTGTACTGAAAATCACAGCTACAAAGATTGCCAAGTCTCTTCAGATAAAGCGATATGCATACATTGCAAAGGAAACCATCTAAGCATTTCTGGACAGTGTCCTGTTAAGAAACAAAAGATAAAAAGAAAATCAGGCTAAATTACACAAAACCCCGTTTGTAGACCTTTTTAATAAAAACGAATTCCCCGAATTAAACAAAAAAGCCCTAAAGATGCTCTTATGTCACTGCTAAAGAATGACGACATTATTAATATAATTTTAAATACAGTCATTAAAGTACTAACTCTTAATAAATCAAATGAACAAACCACCATATCTTCTCAGCTTGTTAAAGATGTTCTCATAGATACAATGAAACCAAAATAGATATTTCATTATTTAACATTTAATTTTATGGATCAGTTTAACATTTTACAATGGAATGCACAGAGTTTAATTAAAAATCGCTTTCAATTTACACAATTTTTATATGAGAACACTAAAGATGTTGCTCTCATATGTGAAACTTTGCTTAAACCTAGGCACAATTTTAGAGTAAAAGGTTATAATATTATACGATTAGATTCAGGTAATGCTCATAATGGAGTAGCAATACTTCTACATAACAAAATTGGATTTCGTGTTATCAATACATTCTCTGATGACTCATTACAAAATATAGCTGTACAAATACAATATAATGATAAATTATTAACTTTAGTTAGTGTTTACTGTCCCCCTAATTCACCAATTAATTATAATAAATCTAAATTAGATAATTTAATTAAAAGTTTGCCACAGCCAGTCTTTATAGCTGGAGATTTCAACGCCCATCACACGTTATGGGGATGTACTGAATTAGATTCACGAGGTAGGGACGTTCTTGCAAGTATAGATGGCAACAATCTTGTAATCTTGAATGATGGTCAGATGACTACAGTAGGATCTCATAGATGGAGGCAGAATGCATTAGACTTGACACTTGTTTCATCTTCACTGGCTCTGTCTTGTGAGTGGCAAGTATGTGATGATGATTCTCTAGGCAGCTATCATTTTCCTGTAAAGACAAAAATTACGGTCAATAATCAAAATTTTCAAGAAACAGCTGCATCAAATAACATAAACTTAAAATTGGTAAATTGGTCAAAATATCCAAATTTAATAGATAATTTAATTAAAACTTATAGTTTTGACTTTTGACTATAGTAATCCCATAGAATTATTACGTATAGAAACGCAGTCTAGAACAAAACACGAGCGTTAAAGTGACGCAAGGTCATTATGTTAGTGGGCGCGAGTCGAATGCCTACGCTCGTCACACGCACACATACACGCCATTCAGTGATACCAGTTTCTGGCGTTTGCAATCAAATTGTGCAAATCACTATTTTATTGATTAATTTTAAATAATCGATATAATAAAGATTACGTATTGCGTACGAAGACGTATTTTATGAGAATATAAAATGGAGTAAAATAAACATGATAATGATGGTACTAATATAACTTTATTATACATATTTTAATGGTACAAAAATGCAGACGTAATAAAATTTAAGAACATTATTAAACACAATTAATTTGCTCGAATACAATAAGCACATCGTGTAATGTTTAATTTTAACCGACTTCAAAAAAGGAGGAGGTTCTCAATTCGGTGCATTTTTTAATGTTTTTACCTCAGAATTCTGTTGTTTCTAAACCGATTTAGATTTTTTTATTTGAAAGGATATACACAGATTGTCCCATATACACGCTGAAATTTTAATGGTTGTTTTCCCGAAGTCAAATGATTTTGTCTTGGTAGTACAATAGATTTATTAAAATAAAAATTATTAGGATGTAAAAATGGCAGATTTACAATAGAGAAAAACAAAACTCGAATGTGATCTCAAACCAATAGCAATATCTCACGAGTAGAATTAGAATTTATTTAGCTCTGAATATTTATTAAAAATCCTCGAAATCGACATGAACCAGACCAACTTGTCCTAGATGTCATTCCTAGGCTCGTTAAATATAACAAAAATTGTCTTAATATGTGTGTAAAAATATTTAATAAAATACCTAAAGAATTTAAATTATTAAGCGAAAGATTATATAACAAATATTTGTATAATTGGTTAAAAATTGAATGCTTTTATGACTTAGAAGATTTTTTAATAATTATTAAGATTATTTTTTTAAATTTAAATAATTATCAATATTGTCATTATATACCTAAACATTTTAAAATTATAATTTGCATTGAGTCAGGAATGCGGGTAAACAACCACTAAAATTATAGCATGTACTCGTATATATACGAATTGATCTAGAATCGTTTTAGAAATCAGCGTACATACATAATTGATAACCTCTCCTTTTTGGGAGTCGGTTAAAAATAGACTATGTTTGGGTGTAAAGTGACATCTGCTTCGTAAAGGCGTTCTTATTAATAATCTCTTGATGTAGTAAATAAAAAAAAATTATTCTATACTCTAAAACGTCGACTTGGTCAATGAACAAAGCAATAAAAATAAATTAGTTGCGTTAAAATGGCGTCGACGGATCGCGATCAGCTGATCACTCCGTATTACTTTTAAATAGGCACCCATTGTTAATATTATGTTAATACTTAGAGAAGTAGGTATCTACATATAAACATTTGAGTTTTACACAGAGCGTTGCGATTAAACGTTTTAAACACAAATAGAAAATAAATATTTTTAAAAGAAAATTGTGATTTTTTCCCTACAACTAGCAACATTTGTATTATGAGCTTAGGTAAGTATTTTTAAGTTTTACGTACTAATAATGAATTAAATATATGAACTTACCCTGAAATGTAATACCATCACTTTTTATGTTTATCATCACTTGTGTCAATATTTTACAACACAAACGGTCATTTTACAATTTTTCGCGAGCTCTTCTCCGTAAGACGTGACGTTGCGCACTGACGCGTCGCTGAGTGAACTTACGCGGTTTCGCGTTAGTTTTACTTGCTTCACTTTCGGTGCGCGTACTAGTATTCTATACGTAATAATTCTATGAGTAACTTTACAATGTTATACAGATTTAATAGAACTAGTTAAACAAGCCATGCATGAATCCACACCACCCAATCAGTCTTTTAATCGAAATGTTAACATCAACTTGCAATCTCTTAAAAGAAATTTTAAAAAATTCTCACCTTGGTGGAATTAAAATACATAGAGGCAGTATTAAATTGTAAAATGCATATTTAGTATTTAACCTTCCTCGGTTCTTTAAATACTATTTACACGTGAGGCCTTCGGGTCATGTTGACCTGATTTCAAAATATGAAGCATACACATTTATTTAATAAAAATAAGGATGCAATAAACGACTATATTTGTAATTACTCATTTTCTTGGCAACACAAAGGCATAAAATTTCAGAATGTTTCGGACGTATATGTTTATTTTTTACAGATTTTTGAAGTTTTACATCTTTTGAAGATGGACATACACTACACATTTTCTTTTATTAGAGCTCTGAGTAGTGGAAGTATTCGTTGTCTCAGTAACACCTGACTGCACTCGTAGTACTAATTCCAGTGAAGCATTTGTCCGAGGAAGAGTTTTCCTATGCTCGATGTGATCATTTACCAATTCCATGGCTAATTTCTCTAGAAACAACCGTCTTTGTACTGTTCTCTCTGTTTCCAGTCTGGGTGTCACAGTATAATACATAAGCATTGAAACATGAAATATCAATCATATTATGAAATATGGCTATTGGCCACCTTCTAGTCATTCGTTTACAACTATAGGCCGAAACCATTTTGTCTAGAAAATCAACAGCACGCTTTGTTGCATTATAGTCCATGATCATTTTTGTTTCTTCTGCTCTGATTCATGTATTTCTATTTTGTTGTGATTTGTGCTCAACAAAATTACATTTTTGTTTTTTTCGGAATGTATGAGACAAGAACCATTTTGAATTGAATGAAAAGTAGATGAAAACACAGGTTTCTTCGTATCTAAAAGATCTACGGGTATCTGTCGCTTATTTTTCCGCAAGGTCCAAGAATGGTAAGTTTACGATCTAAAAGTTTTCAGCTAATTCATAAGATGTAAAAAATTATCACATGTGAGGTTGTAGCCCTGTAAACCTTCTGTCAGATCCAAAACTACACGCATTCCTTGATTTTTTCCGGAGCACTTCCTTGAGTTTTCCAGTAACACTGAATTGAACGAACGTATCCTGTTTCACTGTCACACAATATCCAAAATTTTATGCCATATTTACTTGGTTTGCTTGGCATATATTGTCGGAGGACATCGACCTCTAAATGAAAGTAACTGTTCGTCAATTGTGATATTTATTATATTATTTTTTTTTTTATATTTGGATTATAAAACAGGGCAACAGTCACCTGTTTTCTTGTATTTTCCTCAGCTTTATAGATAATTTTAATATTGTTTTATTTGTTTTGGGAACATCAAATGTAAAGGACACTCCTTGAACTTCAATATGTATGCCTTGCACCCTAATTACTGGACCGATTACGTAAATTTTTTGTATATCGTCAGCAAAGGCGATAACAAGTATGTGGTTTGATTTATTGAATATATGTGGGACCCATTCTGTATTTGATTAACATTATGTTAAAAAAGAAATTCCGGGGAAACTATCTATGGCAGTAAATATTTTGCTCCAAAGGTAGGCTAAGGCAAGTAGGTGCAGCTTATTCCGGGAACACGTTAATTGAATAGTTTTTAATTATTTTAGAACTATCATGTTAAAACTTCAGTTAATTTTTAATAAAATTGTTCACTAAACTATTTCTTTTAGTCTTTATATCACTTTCTTAACAATCATTTTTCGATAGTCCTTTTAAGTAAAATGTACATCACTAG
>JAGSMP010000918.1:0-83577 GCA_029286625.1 Parnassius orleans
CGATTAAGTTAATTTTTGTATATCGTCAGCAAAGGCGATAACAAGTATGTGGTTTCATTTATTGAATATATGTGGGACCCATTCTGTATTTGATTAACATTATGTTAAAAAGAAATTCCGGGAAACTATCCATGGCAGTAAATATTTTGCTTCAAAGGTAGGCTAAGGCAAGTAGGTGCAGCTTATTCCCGGGAACATGTTATTTGAATAGTTTTTTAATTATTTTAGAACTATCATGTTAAAACTTCAGTTAATTTTTAATAAAATTGTTCACTAAACTATTTCTTTTAGTCTTTATATCACTTTCTTAACAATCATTTTTCGATAGTCCTTTTAAGTAAAATGTACATCACTAGCTAACGCACACAATAACAAATTAAAATTTGTCACGCTTTTTCGGGCTGTCAGGTCGTATATACGCCAGTATATTCTAAGTCTATGGTTTTATTCACAATGTCCACAGACCACAGAAAACAATTACTCTCTACCACAGACTAATATATGCGTAAGCATCATATTCGTCGGTGACTAAAATGATTGCGCTAGCACTTCATACCTTCATCTGAATCTGAATATCGCACATTTGGGAACAAAGGGTCACTTCTGCATGGTTTCCAACTTTACAGGAAGAGCATTTTTAAATTTTTTTGACGTGTTTTTTTTAATAACTCTGTAGTGTTTTAGAGTATTAAGGCGATTCTCATTGTCTTAAATTAAGTCTTAATTAGTGGTCGTCGATATGTGAGCAGTTTGACCTACTTAGTATATAGTACTTAGTAGTGACCTCTTCGACAGAGCGGCGTGTACGTTGCGTTCAAAACAAACAATTCTCTTAGGAATATCTGTAATTATAAAGATAAGTTAGATATTCGTCAAAAGTCAGGTGTTTATAAACTTGTTTGTGACGAATGCCACGCCGTTTACGAGGGTCAGATTAGTCGCAACTTCGAGACACGTTACAAAGAGCATTTAGCCGCGTACAGGAATTGCAATCCCGATAAATCCCATTTCGCTAAACATCTCTTGGACACTGGACACAACCTAACCAACGACCACTCCTTTAAAGTTTTACATACTTATAATAAAGGGCTGCGACTGTGTGTGCTGGAACAGTTGGAGATATTAAAAAATAAAAATGGTAATGTTGCACTGCTGAATGAACAAACGAATGTTTCTAACTCACCTCTCTTAAACATCTTTAAACCTGCTCTCCAGTAACGGACAGCCTCGCAATATGGTCGTTCGTCATCTTCACGGTGATTAGCGATTGGTTGCGTGGTTGGAGGGTAGGCGGGCGTTTCGCAGCGGCTTGTTATTAATTTAATAGCAGGTGGTGATTGGTCGCATGTTCTATCGCATGAGGCGGTCGCTCACTACTTAGGTGGGGAGCGGTTGCGTCGGCAAGTCTTATAAATAGCAGCTGTTTTTGGCTCGCCGCTCACTTAGCGGTCAGCCACCGTAGAGTCTACTACACCTCAAGATGCCTCGTGTTGAGGCGAAACACGTGTCGTATTGTCATCGGTGGTGTGTCTTTCCTAGTGTAGTGGTGGTGGGAGTAGTGGTGCTGGGATTAGTGGTGACGGGGATAGTGCATGCAATTGAGGGAGGGCGGGAGGTGCTCTTCAAACTAGGTAAGACACATCATTTTATTTTATTAAGCGGATATTTGCAAAGTAAATATTTACAACTTTAATATAATGGATTTCCGCAAAGTGACGCCTGATTCTATTAATTATCTAACTACTTTTATTTTTGTGTACGTACATTACGTTTTCATAAATGTATTGAGAGGCCAAAGTTAATATATTAATTTCCTTAAATTTTTGTCGGAGCGACTCTTTAGGTTTTAAATCATAGATTGCTCTTATGGCCCTCTTCTGTAAAACAAATATAATTTCAGTGTCGGTCGCGTGTCCCCATAGCAAAATTCCATACGACATTATGGTATGGAAATAGCTAAAGTAAACAAGTCTAGTTGTTTCCACACTGGTAAGATTTTTAATCTTTTTTACAGCATATGCTGCAGAACTAAGTCTGCTTGCTAACTTTGATATATGGGGGCTCCATTGAAGCTTCGCGTCTAGTGTTATTCCAAGAGAGATGGTGGTATCGACAAGACTCAGTTCCTCCCCATTTAAAATTACATTAGTATTTAATTGTCTGACATTTGGAGTCATGAACTTCATACAATTCCTTTTAGTGCTATTTAAATGCAAGTTATTAACATTAAACCAATTTACTAATTTAGATATAGCATTATTTACTTCGTCATATTTTAGTAATTGTCGTTTTAATTTGAAAATTAATGAAGTGTCATCAGCAAATAATATTATATTATGGTTATCCCTACTAAGTAAGGTAAGCCATTAATATATAAGAAACAGAAAGGGCCGAGAATTGAGCCTTGAGGCACGCCCATTTGTACTATCGACCCGGAAGAGCTCATACTATGAATGACAACTTTTGCGTTTTGTTACTTAAATATGAAACAATTAATTTAATATCATTATTTACACCGTATTGTTGTAATTTCCTGATTAATGTTTCATGGTGAACACAATCGAAGGCTTTGGATAGGTTACAAAATATACCCAAAGCATCCTGTGAATTCTCCCATGCATTGAAAATATTATTTAAAATTATATTTGAAATTATTATTTAATCAGCTCAACACCAGCATCAGTTTTCGACCGACCCTTGTGAAACTGAATTATTAAATTATTTAGTAAATTATTAACATTAAAAAAAAACATTTGATCAAGAATAATTTTTCAAAATTTTACCTAAAATTGGCGGGGTCTAATGTACTACCAGATTTAAATAAAGGTATTACTTTACTATGCTTCATCAAATCAGGAATACACCATATTCGCTACTAGTATTAAAAATAATAGCTAGTTGAGGCGCGATTATATCGATTATAGACGCAATAACTTTAACGGAAACCCCACAGATCCAGTTTTCTTAATATCAATAGTTTTAAATATTTTACAATATCCTTTGATGATATTTTATGAAATGTAAAATTCTTTGTACACGCATTTACATTTTGTTTAAGTAATGATTCGGCGACGGCAGGAGAAGAATTCAGTGACTTAGTGGTTAAGATCGGAATATCCGTAAAATATTTCTCAAAAACCATTGCAACATCCTGATCTGATTCCGTTAATTTGGTGTTAAAACTTAACCGGTAGTTTGAATTGCGAGAGTTGACCTTACCAGTTTCACTATTAATTATACTCCACGTCATTTTAATTTTATTAGAAGCCGTCTTAATTTTGTTGCTCAAATGCAAAGACTTGGCTTTGGAGCACACTCCTTGAAATATTTTTGAATATTTTTTTACATATTCCCTAAATTCAACGCTAGGGTTATATGACCTTTCATGGTAAAGTTTATATAAACTTTGTCTGCTCTTATGGACTCCTACTGTCGCCCATTCATTGAAAGCTTTCAGACTGTTCAAGGAGAACGTTTTAGAAGTAAAAATATTATCAAATTCATTGAAAATAAGTTTAAACACTGTTCCATACAAAAAATTAGGATCATTTTGTTATGAAAGTGATGGAAATTTCTTCACTATGTTATTTCTAAACTTCTCCAAGCGACGTGCATTTACAGGAACAAACACAATTTCTCATCTACTTGCTTTTTGTGAATATAAGGTAACGAAACTAACTGTCCATAGAGATCAGAACTCAATTTTTGAATTATACATTTATGCAACGGCTCCCCTACAGTACCGTGGACGTTAATAGCCGTCCCGCATTATGTGACCGTTGAGTACCGCGGACGTGAATTAACGTCCGCATTACGTGCTGCTATTTTCGTCTTAATTAACATTAAAATACAGTATATTTTCAATTAAAAACTATTTCTGATATATCTTAATATATCTTATGAACGAACTAAAGAGTATTCTCAAGTATCATACTCACTCGGTTACATAGACAAATTAAAAAATAATAGACAGTCACCTTCGGGTAGTTGGTGCTGTTAGTTGCGTAATTGTTTTCTTTTGTGTTTGTGATTTTTGTTGGATTTTCTCTCAAAAACTGGTAAGAAATGTTAATGACTTACTAGATAATGTTTTTGAATGATTTAAGTTACAACAACAGTAAATTTTTGTGTTTCAATTGATAAAAAAGGAAACACAAAACACCTCTACGCGAACAATTTATAACGGTCAAGATTTCAAATAAGATCTACCTTCTGAGATATTTAGCTTTTTTATATATAGTTTATTGCATGTATGTGTATTCATAAAAAAAAAAAAATTATTTCTAAATGTTATATCTATATGATTGTATAAAAAAAATTAAGGAAGACGCTATAATATTTTTTCAAGTAAATTTTGAAAATGAGGTTAAAAAACGCGCGTCTAAACTGTTTATGGTTGAACTTTTAGCAAGTGTTTGCGAGTGAAAAAGTAGAATTATTGTAATGATTATATTTATAATTTTGGTTCATTTTAGGAAGAGCATGTTATATAGATTATGAGAATATAAAAATAAAATAAAAACATCAATTTTTTCATTCATAAAAACAAATTTATTGGCAGTAAATACACTTTTCATGTTCCTTAGAATCAAAGAGCTATACAAAACTAAATAAACATCTAAATGGCATTGTTATTGTTTCTATTCATCTACAATCTTATCGGCTTTCAAGAACTGTAACTCAAACTTAAACATAAACAAACAAAAGTGACAAAAAAGGTTGACTCAAGTGCCGGGCGCCGTGATTATTTGAAGTGCCCCCTTACAAAGGGCCATTTTTGTTTTAGGAGCGCAGTACACAAAGGTTAACATTTGTAAAATGTTATCTATACATGTTGCACTACATTCAGTAATACGCGTTGGCTCTAAAATAAATTAAAAGACCATATGATTTAAACAATGATCTAAATTTAATATTGGAGAAGCTTCTAGAGATTGATATTAAAGTTTCCACATATTACAACAGATTTATTCTGTTTATTAAGCTTAACAAAACTTCCTCCATAATTTTTCAAAAGTATTGTATATAGAACATGGGGTCTGTAGACGCTCACAACAATGAGGTGCTCAAACTCAACACATGCCATTTCTACAGTTCGCTCAACGGAGAGGCTCACAATATCTTTACGTTATTTACATGATAATAATTTACTAGCTAATATTAACGAACCACCTCTTAAAACCGTTTCTATTGAACGAACTGACCACCTGGTGATTACTGATATTAAACATTATGTTATAAGCTTTTAATCAATGTTCAGTAATACATAAAATATGAATATTGTTGCTATTTAAGAACAATTCAATTTCTAGCTCTTTGCCTATCATGCCTTGTATATTCTAATGCACCAGGTGTAAACAATTTTATTATCACTCTGTGGAGTCGTGCAGTTAAGGTTTTGTAAGCTACATTCTAAATTATATAAATTATTATAACTGCTAGAGATTACCTCTATTGTCTCATTTTCTAATTTAAATCACATGGAACTGATACCAAATTATATATTAAGTCATTACACTGCTCAAAAGAAGCAGATGTCGGTGTAGCCAAGTCCTTGGCTGAGTTAATATATAAACAATAAGATAGCACATTTGCTAACTGTTGATATATTTGGATAGGTAATACCTATCTCTAGTCAAAAATATCTTAATGAAATTATTTATGTCTATTAAATTAATTATATTATTATAAATATAAAAATTAGATGTCAAGTTTAAATTGTTATTAAATGAAAAGTTATTTATTAATAAATTTAAATTGTATCTTATTTTATTTTCCTGTGGCCAACCCTGTATGTAAGGCAATGTAAACAAGATAATTTTATGTACATTTAAAGTATTTAGATGATCAATATATTTTAATAATTGAGTTTTGTTTACATTGCCTCTTCTCCCAACAAGAATTATTAATGTGCTATTAGGGCAAAACTTACTAGAGGATGCTCCAGGCATACAACAATTACTAACCTGATGTCCTTTTAAACAGTTATTTAACATCATGCCCAATTTAACATCGTGCCCAAAAAACTATATAAGTATAAGTATTACTTTTGATTTTTTTGTATATAATATAAGTATTACTTTTGATAATTACAAACATTTAATAATTAATATTTAAATACATTATAGAAGTTTATTTCAACATTGGACTTAAATATGAATGTAAACTTAATAATTTAAGTAAAGAAACTTGTAGGAATCAGTTGAATAAGATTGCTCTGTTTATTAGTTATATTCTTTCATCTGTCCCTGAAAAGTATAAAGTAATAATAAACTTATTATCATTTTAGCTGCATGAATTTAATAAAAAAAAACAATGATCTTAACAAAGTAAAGTGCACAATGTGTCTGAGGATACAGATGCACTCTCCATTCTCTCGATCTTGGTATGTTAAGAAAATGGTCACTCATTCATAGACTGACCACGGCAAGTGCAACTTAATCTCGCAGATTTATTGATCCGCGCAGCTATTACTTAACCACGAGTTCCTCTTCTCTACTTCTCTAACCACGCTATTTAAGCCCTCGGCACAATGTCATCGGCAATCAAGCATGAATCGGGCATCGAGCGTTGTGAGTATCAAATACTATGGAATTTATGCTATCGCGTCTCATGCGCGGGCGTTTAGTGGCGCTTCAGGAGCATTACTAAATATCTATACATAACTACGCTAAAAGTTTTATCATTGTGACTTCGGAATATAATCCGAAGCTCCGCTCAACCTCTTGGGGAAAAAAGCGTGATGCTGTGAATATTGTACTAGTGTGACCGTGAGGCTGTGCGGTTGGTTAAGTAAGGTTAGACATATTTACCAAATTCACGCAAATTATCAACAACGTGACTTTTTCTTTGCAAAATATCAAAATTAACAAAATAATTGAAAACATTCTATATTTTACACAGTATATAACATAAATTTTAACCAAAAAATGTGCAATTATCGTAATACTTATATGAAAAATAAAGCAGCTATTATGTACTCCGTGTCCCCGTTTTTTATTTCCCCATCAAAGCATTTTATAAAATATTAATAGGTATATACTTAGTTAAGTATCTACCTATTTATATTAACAATATGTTAAACAAGAAATTTCGGGGCAACTGTCCATGGCAGTAAATATTTTTCTCCAAATATCATAATTCGAAAATACAACTTTCGTGCACTAAACTATTTTTTAAATCTTTTAACGCTTCCTTAAGAATAAATTTTCGATAGTCCTTGTAAGTGAAATGTACATCACTAGCTAACTCACACAATGATAAATCAAAATTAGTCACGCGTTTTCGGGCTGTCAGGTCTAAAATACAGATCGTCTATACGCCAGTATATTCTAAGTCCATGAATAAAACATATCTCTAGTCTCTAGTATATATACAGCATAGAGAAAAGAGAAAAGTAATTGTGTTCTGTGGTTCTGTGCAGTAATCTATGAAAACCACAGAATACTTTTACTCCTCGCTAGGGATGTTCCGATACCATCAAAGTATCGATACCAACTCATATCAGTACTACAAATAATTTTTCGATACTACAACTATAAATACTCCTAATGTATGGATACTTTTAAATTTTTTTTTAATGAAACTAACGTAGCAAATGTTAAAGGACAATAATTTTGTGACAATAAAAATTAAAAGTAAAGTAATTAATTAATTAATTTTTATTTAATAAACAAAAATTATATTTTCTTTATTATTATATTAAACAAAAAACTCTTTAGCATCAAGATTGTCCAAAAACAGTAACTGCTCTAGGTATTTTAGAGACAATCTGTTACTTGGTTGCGACATTGTTGCTCCGGCTTTGGAAAATAATGGGTTGCTTCTAAGGGAAACTACTGGATTTGATAAATTTAGAGAAACTTCATCACCTTGATGAGATTGTTTTTTTTCTTTTTGTGTCCGTGTCCTAACTCCTTATGATGTTTCCAAAAATCATATTCGGGTGATGCAGTAGATGAAGCATCATCTTCTGACTCACTTGGGCTACTTAGTTGTCCGATAACCATAGTTCTAAGTTTTTAAATAGCTCTTTTGGAATGCTTGAATAAATTAGACGTATTGCCATAATACTTCACCGACTTAAAACATTGTTTGCATTTTGCAGTTGTTTCGTTTGTTTTGGTAAAATATGTACATATTTATGATTTTGGAGGTGCCATGATAACATTGGAACAATAAACCGATGACTACATTAAATTAAAGTACTCGTAACGTAATCGGAAACAATAACTTGTGGAATGCTGACTGGACCAGTGACAATTTTAGTGTAAAGGCGGCTCTCTCCCTCGGTCTCGGCTCGGATGAAGTCGGACGGGTTCGGCTCGCCTGGCTCGAGACACGAATGGCGCGCTTTACCGATAACCGAGCAAGAGACTTTCGCTCTCTCGTTCTGTCTTATGCGTTCCGATCGGAAGTAAAGTCAGTGTGATTCGAATCGATACCAAGTACTTTTGTTTCGATACCGAGTAAGTATCGCAAGATTGATTCGTTGCTATTAGTACTTGGTATCGAATCAAAAGTATCGAGTACCTACTCGTATTTACTAGTATCGGGAATCGAATGTCCCTGCTCTAGCGGAGAGTACTAGGTAGCTTGCTACATATTTATTTATCTCTTGCTACATATTTATTTATCTATGATTTATCTATGGAGAGTACGAAGTACAATTCGTACAAGTTACAAAGTACAAATAAACATAGGTATTATTTTTCTAAATCGTCAAAACGTAAGCTTAATTATTTATTAAAATTCTAAGCTTGCATTGGCCAAAGACCAAAGTTAAAAATAATTATGAGGTTCAGCGAAAGCTCTGTAATTTGGTATTTTCAATACTTTGGCCTACCATTATCCTTAGGAATGTTGATTTATAAACTTCTAATTAAATCATCTTTGTGGAGTCGAAAAGTTACGCTACAAGGAAAGGTAAGAATTATGATGATTTATTTCGTTGTTGTGAACTTAGGATTTCACAATAGGTTACTACCTACTAAATGTTGGTGACGTGATAGCTCCGAGGCTAAGCGCTCCTAAATTCCACAGTACGCGAGTAACCCGGGTTCGATCGGCGACGGCACTCATAGATAATATACTATATAGGGCACTAATGAAGTTGTTGTTATTTTAAGTGCTGACTTGCCACGTGTAGTAGCAAACAAATTGCAAGTAACCGTAATTTACTTGGTAGGCAAAGTAGAATTCCTATTACTTAAAGTGAACTTTGGAATTTGCTTAAATTAATACTTAAGACTCGCTTTAAATCACCCCTTACTTTCATCTTTCTATTCTTGTACGCTAGGTACATTTTATAATGAGAAAATATAATTTAATGAATTCGTCATATTGTAACAATTTGCAACTGAGTTTGCTGTGTATTTTAAACCAACTTCAAAAAGGAGGAGGTACTCAATTCGACTGTATGTTTTTTTTATTCCTCATAACTTTTTTCTCGGTGAACCGATTTTGATTATTCTTTTTTTATTTGAAAGCTGGTGCTTCTTATGTGGTCCCTTATAAATTTGATTAAGGTCTGACTAGTAATTTTTGAGTTATCCCTAATAATTTATATTGAAGTTGGTTGTATAAAATTTTTAATTTTACCACTTGTTTATATTAGAGTGTACACATAAAAACAAGCCAAATCCAATGCAGTGCTAATGTCATAAGGCAGGTTTACACATAGTCTTAAACTTAAGTAGTTTTGAATATTTATTCATCATCATCACCATTACAGCCCTTTACAAGTACACTGCTGAACATTGGCCTCCCCCAAGGAATGCAACAAAGCACAGTCCTGAGCCACTTGTATTCATCAATTTCCTACATGTCTTACTAGATTATCACTCCATCTAGTGGGGGGGTCGCCCTACACTTCGCCTAGCAGTACGAGGCTGCCACTCAAGAACCTTTCTTCCCCATCGGTTGTTGGTTCTTCAAACTATATGGCCGGCCCATTGCCACTTCAGCTTACTAATCTGTTGGGCTATGTCGGTTACTCTTGTTTTACTGTGGATATCCTCATTTCTAAGTTTATCACGCAGAGAAACCTCGAGCATAGCCTTCTCCATAGCTCGCTGAGCGACCTTGAGCATCCTCATACGGCCAGCAGTGAAGGACCACGTCTCAGTTTCATAGGTCATCATTGGCAACATGCACTGGTTGTACAGTCTCGTTTTCAAGTTTTGAGGTATACTTGACGAGAAGATGCCGTAATTTCTCGAACGCTGCCCAGCCGAGTTGAATCCGTCGATTGATCTCTCGGTCGGTTGGACTTACCTAGTTGGACTATTTGTCCCAGGTAAACATACTGATCAACAACTTTGAGCTTAGTGCTCCTAACAACTACCGCATGGACGTTATACATCATATTTGTTTTGTACATGTTCATCTTAAGACCTATCCATTGGGAGGCACTATTGAGGTCATTGAGCATAGTGCTTAGGTCCTCCAGCGATTCTGTCATAAGGGCTATATCGTCGGCAAATCGAAGGTGAGTGATGTACTCGCCATTGACGTTAATACCGTATCCTTTCCAGTCCAGTAGCTTGAAAACGTCTTCCAATGCAGCGGTGAAGAGTTTCGGGGATATTACGTCACCCTGTCTTACACCTCTCTGCAGTTGGATAGGTTTCGTACTCTGATAGCCATCGTAGCCCTACTGTACAAACACTTCAGCACTTCGATATACCGATTGATGATATACGAAGAAGATTGCTTCTTTACAAGTTTTGACCCCCCTGAGCAACGATGCAAAGAATATTTATTAGCTGAATTCAAATCAGAACCAAACTCTGTTATCGTTAGATACTTTGGGGTTATTAAGCACCAGACTTGTTTTAACAAGTTTTAGTGTGCCTTTGTTTACTGAGGTGGAGAAACAAAGTGCTCAGATTGTAAAATTTTCAACTATCATTTATTTTTGGTTAATCAGGTAGTAGTTATTACCGGAGCAAGTTCTGGAATTGGGGAAGCACTAGCTCATGTTTTCTATGATCAGGGATGTAGAGTAGTACTTGCATCACGAAGAAAATCAGAACTTGATAGAGTGAAACAAGACCTAATGTCAAAGAAAATTGTAAGTAATTAGTCTTAGTACCTACGTCACAGTGCATAGGTAAATTTCTTAATTTAGCCTCTTACACTTATTCTGTTTTGAAGCATTTAATCTATTTAATAAAGTTTTTCAATAACATTTCATTATAAAAGTTTTCATTTACTAAACATGTACATTTTTCAATTTTTCCAGGCCTCCAGTATAGAACCTATTGTGTTGGAATTAGACCTTGCTGATCTAGATCATTCAGAAGCATTTATCAATAAGGTTTATGATACATTTAGCCATATTGATATATTAATTAATAATGGTGGAGTTTCTCATCGTGGCCCAATATTACATACAAAACTTGAAGTATTCAAAAATCATGTACATAAACTACTTTGGATCTGTTGCCTTAACAAAAGGTAGTGTTGCTATATTATTATACCTTTATAAAAATTGGATTCTCAAGGAAAAGACATAAAAATATTTGTATTTTTAGTATTTTTACTATCCTTTATTAAAATTGAGATCTTTATTAGAAGAGATCTAAATTTTTATCTTATTTTAATTTTTAGCTGCTCTACCAAAAATGGTTGAACGGAAATGTGGTCACATCGTTTTTGTTAGTTCTGTGCAAGGATTAATAGGTTTACCAGACCGCTCTGCTTACGCTGCATCAAAACATGCCATGCAGGCATTTGCTGACTCATTACGTGCTGAAATGAAACAACACAGAATAGATGTATCTGTGATAAGTCCAGGATATGTTAAAACTTCTGTTTCTCTCAATGCTCTCACTGGGACTGGTGAGCGACATGGAGGTTAGTGTTTTAAGTGCTTACTGAAATAAATCACTTGTAGCTTATTTTGGTATATTAATGATTAGAAATTAATTAAGAATAACAAAAAATTTTGGCAATATACATTCTGGGCAATATACCAACTTTGTCTCTACGTGCCAACTTCACCTGCCTGCAGCGCATCCTGTAAACTAACGAGGTACTAGCAATTGACTTAAACTGATTCTGTAAAACCCATTCAAATATGCCAAACCCAAATATGCTAATAGTTTGTTGATGTTGGGCAACATATTACTATTTTACAGATTATATAACTATTTTACAGATATTAAGCCCTTGAATAAATCAATTATTCAAAATTTAAGTTCAGATCACTGTGGACAGTTGGTATCATTGCCTTACATACACAAAAACAGAAAAATAAGGAAGTTGTGTTTGTTCCAATAAATGACCATCGCTTGGAGAGGTTTAGAAGTAATATAATAAAAGACTTCCATCACTTTCATTTAAAAATAGTGCTAATTATTTGTATAGTATGTTATTTAAAATTATAACTTGTGAATTTAGTAGAATATTTACTTCTAAAACTTTCTCTTTTAACAGTCGCAAATAATTTAATGAATGGGCGACAGTAGGAATTTATAAAAGTAGGCGAAAGTTATATGAGCTTTATAATGAAAGATCATATAATACTAGTGTTATATTTAGAGATTATGTAAAACATATTCTAAAATATTTAAAAAGTGTGCTACACAGCTAAGGCTTTACATTTAAGTAACAAAATTAAAACTGCATCCAACAAAATTAAAATGACCTGGAGAATAATAAATAGTGAAACGGCAAGGTCAAACCGCGCAACTCGGATTTTCAATTGAATATTAACAATAGTTTAACTCGATCTGATCAAGAAGTTGCTATGGCTTTTGAGAAACATTTTACTGATGTTCCTTTTTTGACAACAAAATCATTAAATTCTTCTCCTACTGTCGCCGAATCATTGCTTAAACAAAATGTAAAGGCTTGTTCAAATACTTTTAAATTCCATAGAGTATTGCCAAAAGATATCGTTAAATATTTTAAAACAATTGATGTTAAGAAAACGGCAGACTTATGGGGGATTTCCGTTAAAGTTATTTTATCTATAATAGATATAATAGCACCTTATCTAGCCACTATATTTAATACAAGCGTCGAATCTGGTGTGTTTCTGATTTAATGAAACATAGTAAAGTCATACCTTTATTTAAATCTGGTAGTACATTAGACCCCGCCAACTTTAGACCGATTTCTGTACTACCAACATTTAGTAAAATTTTTGAAAAAATAATTTTAGATCAGATCTTAAGTTTCTTTAATATTAATAAATTGCTACATAAAAATCAATTCGGTTTTACAAGGGTCGCTCGACAACTGACGCTGGTGTTGAGCTTATTAAACATATTTTTTGTGCATGGGAGAATTCGGAGGATGCTTTGGGTATATTTTGTGACCTTTCCAAGGCCTTCGACTGTGTTCACCATGAGACATTAATCAGGAAGCTACAGTACTATGGTGTCAAGAACACAGCGCTTAAACTTATTATTTCATATTTAAGTAATAGAATGCAGAAAGTTATTATCAATGGTAAAAGTTCTTCCGGATCACCTGTACTAATGGTGTCCCTCAGGGCTCGATTCTCGGCCCATTCCTATTTCTGGTATATATTAATGACTTACCTTCCTTGTAGGGGATAATCATGATATAGTATTATTTGCTGATGATACTTCCTTGATTTTTAAACTTAAACGTCAATCATTTAAATGTGACGAACTGAATAATGCTATATCAAAATTAGTGCATTGGTTTAACGTTAATAATCTACATTTAAACGGAAATAAAACTAAATGTATTAAATTTACAACAACGAATGTTAAAACTCTGGGTACCAATGTGTTTTTAAATGGGAAGAACTGAACCTGTTGAATCCACTGTTTTTCTTGGCATCACTCTCGACGCAAAGCTTCAGTGGGGCCCCATATATCAAACTAGCAAGCAGACTAAGTTCTGCAGCCTATGCTGTAAAAGATTAGAGGTCTCACTAGTGTCGAGACAGGTAGACTAGTTTATTTCAGTTATTTCCATAGCATAATGTCTTATGGGATTTTGCTGTGGGAAATGCAACTGATTCAGAAACTATTTTGTTTTACAGAAGAGGGCCATTAGAGCTATTTACAACCTAAAACCGAGAGAGTCTCTTAGAGATAATTTTAAAGAAATAAATATATTAACTTTGGCCTCTCAGTATATTTACGAAAATTTAATGTATGTTCACAAAAACAAAGGTAGTTTTAGTAAAAAGTGATATACATTCTGTAAACACTAGGAACAAACACAAGCTAGTGATACCAGTTTCTCGACTCCACAGAGTCAGTAATTCATTCTTGGGGCAATGTATACGCTATTACAACAAGGTCCCGGAAGTGTACAGGCTCTCTCTTACCAAGTTTAAATGTTTTGTTAAGCTGAAACTGTATAAAAGGGTTATTATAGTATAAATGAATATATGATTGATAATAACCCTGGGAATGAGGTGGTCGCTACCAAGCAGTTTCTAAAATAAATTTTGTACTTAAATAGTTTGTACAACCATTAATGTAAAACTTACTTTTAAAAAAAAGTCCTGGGTTTCTTGCTGGTTCTTCCCAGGACAGAGGTTTTTTTCGAACCAGTGGTAAAGTAAAAATGACTTTCAATAAGAATTACATGTAATCTATATTGAATAAAAATTATTCTATTCTATTCTATTCTATTCTTCTACTCATCAATAGTGGATGGTTTTTAGCACTGAGCTTAACAAGCATAAGTCTGTCAAGCATGCTGAGTATTGGAAAATCATTCAAGAAATGTGTTGTTACAGTTTGATTTTGAATCAAACTGTCTATTCAAAAGGTCGATAAGATGCGAAAGTCAAATAGCAAAATATGGTGGGGAGGTATATATTCTTGTATGAACTGTTTATTTCAGTATTGATTTTCACATTTCAGTTATGGACAAGAGCACTGCAGCAGGCTTTACCCCAGAATATATTGCTTCGAAGATTTTGGACACAGTTGTAAATAAAGACAATGAACTAATAATTTCTCAGTTTATAGGACATTTTGCTATTTTTGTACGACGAACTTTACCCTCATTATATTTTTATTTGACTGCAAAAAGAGCTACTAAAACTTCATAATATATTAGTAACTAGCAGTTCCCCGCAACTTCGCCCGCGTTCAATTTAGGGTTTTAATTTATTTTGCGCGGAACCCTAATTCTTTTTCTAAAATAAAAGTAGCCTAAGTTACTCCTTATAACATCAGCTATCTACCAGTGAAAGTCCCGTCAAAATCGGTCCAGCCATTTCGGAGATTAGCTCAAGTTTAAGATATAGGTCTAAATAGGTATAGGATGAATAAAAACTTCACCCCTATTTTTCCAACCTTAGCAAATTATGTAGGGGTTTCATGTTTTTTTGAGATTTAAATGCGTCCACGGTAGGTTACCTATTTAATAAAAAAAAGAATCATTTAAATTGGGTCATCAGTTTCTAGAAAAATATGTGAAAATATGTAAAAAACATAAGTATGCATCGTAGGTAAGTGCACCAATGAATGAACCCTTAAGGCAATTTCAAACTTTGAAAATTATAAGCATCTATATATGGGTGGCTGTGCTTTAATAATGCCACTCTATTACATTCAAAATTTATTCAAGTTTAATATTATATGGGCAATCTGCCGTTAACTCATTCGTTGCCAAGGACTCGCCTCGCGAGTTTATTAGAATTGCATACTGGTGGCCTAGAACTCGATACGCGAGTCGTAACTATTTATCGCATTTTCTTCAAAACTACAAAGCAAAAAAATTTAAATTATAAATTATCAGCCACTTTGAATATTGTTTTACACCATAAAACCGTGGCCCGCGTGTCAGGTATTAATTTTTTTTTTAAATAAAAACAACCAAAGATGAGAATGAGGGGTGGGGGGTGTGGCGCCCGCGCCACCTTAATGGCTCGCCGCGCATTTTCTTTCAATATTTCAAATATTTCTTTCATCTTATTATAACGTGTATTTCCGTGAAACTTTCTCTCTCATGCCACTATTTTCCCAAAATATTCGTTGCAGAAAAGGAATCTCAATTCCTTTTCTGGATTCAAGTTGCAATGCTGGAATCCGTCGTAGTACCCATTTCTTTTATGACTTTTTGTGACAGCTTTATGCATATATTTTTTAATTTCTTCGGAGTAGTATGAACCATCGACAGGCTGAGACGGGAAGATCCTCTGGTGTATCACAGAAGGTCTCCTGGTTTTTTCTTCGGAGTACTATGACTCAATGACAGGTTGAGAATCGGGTAGATCCTCTGGCGTATCACAGAAGGTTTGCTGGTTTTTTGCTTTGGAGTAGTATGATCCATTGACAGGCTGAGAATCGGGTAGATCCTCTGGTGTATCACAGAAGGTCTCCTGGTTTTTTCTTCGGAGTACTATGACTCAATGACAGGCTGAGAATCGGGTAGATCCTCTGGCGTATCACATAAGGTTTCCTGGCTATCAGTTGACACCCTAGTTTTCTTTGCCAATGATTCATATTCCGTAAACATATTCTCCGATTCAGAATAAACATTTCGAATTTCTATAATGAAGGTATTATTGATGACTTTGTGCAGATCTGTAAAATTAATTCGTAAGAAAGTGAGGTTAACGCAAAATAATAAAAATATTGGAATAAACTCTTCGTGATCATTTGGTACCTCTAGTGTACCTACTTGTACAAACAAGTATCATATATAAAAATAATTCTTTAAAAATAAAAACACAAGAAAAAAAAAAAACAGACTTGTTCCTACAAGTACGCAATGACGTATAGGTACCAAATGATCACGAAGACTATTCCAATATATTTATTATTTTGCAGTAGAATAAGGTGCTCCCGTCATCCTGGCGCACATAAAATTTGTGTGAAAATTCTACTTCAAGCCAAAAGTATATTTTTTTACTTACCCATGTTAAAATAAAACCGGTGTGTTTATTCAAATTGTTTTGATTAACAAGGAAGAAGTTTAATTTCCAGAACTAGTTTGAAATATTTTTACTCAGTAAATTTCGCTTCTAACACCTTATAATTTAAAATTAAAAAAATTGTACAACCGACTTCAATGTAAATTATTAAGAATAACTCAAAAACTATTGGTCAGACCTTGATCAACTTAATAAGGGACCACATGTGAGGCATCATCTTTCAAACAAAAAAAGAATTATCGAAATCGGTTCACCCAGTAAAAAGTTATGAGGTAACACACATAAAAAAAAACAGTCGAATTGAATACCTCCTCCTGTTGAAGTCGGTAGAAAATGGGCAAATATGCATTTAAATGCAAACTCCTCATTTGTACGGCCAAAGACTCGCCACGCGAGATGCATCCTCCTCATTCGTACGGCCGACGACTCGCCATGCGAGTCTCGGCAAATTATAGCGGTGGCCATGCGTATGACATTAGAAAATTATAGTGCGGCAACGAATGAGTTAAAGGACATAATTACTAAGATAATCGACATTTTATGCCAAAGCACCCAAAATCACCAGTAAATGAACACCAAAATCCAGTGCATGAACATTTTAAACTCCAATGAATGAACGTTTTCTGTTGATACTAATTAAGCTAGAAATCACAAGTTTCTGATTATTTATTAAATGTAAATGAGGTTTTATAATTTATATACTTCTTTGAATAATATAACTATGAATTTGAAAGCGATGGTGTAGGCATATTTATAAAAACACAGTGGAAATATAAAAAATAAAAAGAGAATAAAACGAAAACATAACTTTTATTTAAATTGTAGGCACATTAAAATCACAGAATAATCAACGTAGCCGTTACATGCTATTCGACATACTACTCTTAATTCCAACTAGGTAATCACATTAGTAGATACATTATTTCAGTCTTTACTCTTACAAATTAGGCTTTAGGTATCACTTTTAATTAAGAACTTTGATTATGTTCTACCTAGATAATTAAAACAATAGCGGACTAGAATCATCATTGGTTATAAAAATATATAATTAACAAAGATTAAAAAACATGTTGTACCTAAATCAAATAAAAACAATTTTTATGAAACTTATCAAATTAAACCTTAAGCTTACAATATAACTAATCAACAATAAGCGTAACAAAAATATGATACCTTAATCTCTTCACATTCTAAAAATAACTAAACCGGTTAATGGTATTATTAATTTAAAAACTAACCATAAAGTGTGAGATAAGCGTAATCAGCAGTACATTTTTTCTCACTATAAAAAATATCAAAAGAATTAAAACAATTATTATTCAATATCTTTAAATACTAAATCGTCAAAACAAATTAATCCGCGCCTAGAAATATTCGGTGTACCGAATACACGTTTAATATCATCGAAATCAACTTCTGCAATATCTGGCACTATTGGTTTTGCAAAATTGACAACATTTTCCACAACGGATTTTTTTCTAAGAAAATCTACTTTATATTTTCTTTCATTGTCATTTACCATTATCACTTTTCCTACAAAATGACGCATTCTCTTTCCACTCTCAAATT
This sequence comes from Parnassius orleans, assembly GCA_029286625.1. NCBI lineage: Eukaryota > Metazoa > Arthropoda > Insecta > Lepidoptera > Papilionidae > Parnassius > Parnassius orleans. The sequence continues at coordinate 18,452 of JAGSMP010000918.1, forward strand.
GAACCAGTACATATCTATCAAATAAATTGTCCTTAAATTCAGTACAAGTCGTAGTAGTTCTCCTAGTTTCTATTTCAGTCTCTTCACTTGCTTCTAAATTATCTGTTGTTATAAAATCTTCGGCAGGTTGTGTGTGATCATCATGTTCTACTTTCATTTTCTTAGCTTGCTTTTTAAGGGGATTTTTTGGGCGTTTCAGTTGAACACGTTTTTTGCTTTGAGATTTTTGTTTGTTCAGTCTTTTTTCTTCTCGTTCCTTTCTTTTATTCGCTAATTCTTCCTCCTTAATTTTTTTCTCATCGTCCTGATTTTTTAAATATTCTTTGTATTTGAGCCCTGTTAATCCATAAGGTGCAGGCATTTTTTTTGTAACTTTAAATTTCTTTTGTGGTAAATCCGGTATTTTCAAAAATCCTTCTAGTGGATTGGATGGATTTGTATCATTCGATGAATTAATACTATTAGTGGGATCTATTACAGACTTTATTGCAGTCTGACTATCAACTGTGGACTCAAGCGAATTTTTTGCTTGATTAGTGTTATTGCTGCAACTGGAATGGCTGGTATGGATGATGCGTTATTCTGAGGAGAAGAGCATTTATTAGGAGCGTCAATAATGGGGTCTTTTCTATTATTTCTAAAGTATCATACCATGGCAATGGTATCACATCAGGTATGTCTATTTCATTCTGAATAATAAAATCTATGACATCTTCAGTTGTATCAAAGGGTGGTAAATTGGGTAAAATACTAGTCTCACCCAATAATATGGAATTATCCGATGGCAGTCGGATTGCCGAATCTATTATAATTGAACTATTAGTTGCATGCATTTCTTCAGTTTCCACATTTGTAATTTCAGACTCGACGATTTCGGGAACACTATTCCTTTCCAGTGCCTGGCTTGATTCCAGTTTGGAATCGTCCTCGTTTGAAGTAGACGCTTCTATAGATGATACTGACAGATCAAGAGGAATGATCGGGGTATTCGGTGTTATCGTGTCACTCTGTTTTTTATTCTCAAGTTGATTTCTACATTTTTTCCACAGCTCAAAATATTGATGGGGATGAGAACGGTTTAAATTGTAAGACATGACAAACTCATTTCTTATCATCTGGCCAACTTCACCTTCTATAACCTTGATCGTACTTCGTAGATCCTCTTTTTGGTCATGAAGACTAGAGGTTGTGGTGCCTTTTTGGTTTTGTTGCGCAATTTCTTGCCTTCTATTACTTATGCAGCGTGAGTAGTCAACTGCATCTGGAGACATTGGATATAAACCACAAACTCTAAATGAATTTTTTATCGTAGTTGGCTTAATGCTTCTGTCGTAAGCTATTTTAAACAACGCAGCAAAATTTTGTTTTGTTATAGGTACAGTGGATGCCTGTTTATGCTTTCTCACTACCCTTTTCCAATTTTTCTTCAACGGTCCAAATATTCCTACATCACAGGGCTGCAAAATATGAGTTGAGTTGGGATATAAACAGAAAATCATTATTCCTTTTTCACGACAGAAATCAAACATGTCACGATTGATATGGGACTTGTGGCCATCCAGAAATAGCAATACAGGCAACCGGATTTCATTTTTTACCAACCATTCATAAAATAACTTAATGTAGGTAAAAAATACAACTGATACCATCCACCCGCTGTCGGAACGGCCAATATACCAAGTATCTGGGAAATTTTGAATTACGGCTGGTGGCATTCTTTTATATGGATACAAAACAAACGGTGGTACATCAGTACCATCAGCAGAGAATGTACATAGGACTGTGATTGATTCTTTTTCTTTCCCACTTGCGATTTCGTATGTATTTTTATAATTTTGGGCCCCAAAATCAGCCCCGTTTTAAGACAAGTCATGACGCCAGTTTCATCTGAATTGAAAATACGAGTCGGGTCATCTTTAATGTCTAAGGCATTTTCTTCCTCTAAAACTTGTTCAATTCAGTAAACCAATTTCTGATGGCCTCTTCTGTAACCGCTGCTAGCTTTTGATATTATTTCAGCGTTTCTTTTAGTTACTTCAGGATGTCTTCATAAAAAACAAAGTAAGCCATTTTTCCCCAGTCGGCCTTTTGTAAATTTATTCTCCTCTCATTTTGTTTCAAGAATATTTCCACAGTATCATAAACTTCTTCCGGGTGCATTGGAAACCCAAGTTTAGCTTTTGTTAAAATCAGTCTGCTAGCTTGTTTTCTTCGTCGAAAGTTAGTTGTGTTAATGGACCCATTTTCGTTGCCATGGTACTTTATTATTTAATTTATTACTTAACGTTGATTTGGGTATGTCGTATATTTTGCTGGCTTTATTAATAGACAAATCGTTATTTGTTATACGGGTAAGAGCCTCCTCTAACTGTTGTTGAGTATAACGGAATCTTGCGTATTTCTTTTAGTAGATTCCATTATTTTGAACTAAAAAAAAAGAAATTGAAGTTGAAGCGTCTGAATATTTTTGTAACTAATTACTGAGATAAAACTAAATATCACTGCTTGAAATATAACAAAACATTAATAGTTTATTTATTCATTCATTGGATTTTAAAACCAGTAAATGAACGTAGCAATAATACTATAGTTCATTCATTGGTTTTGAAAACCAATAAATGAACGTAGCAACAATACTATAGTTCATTCATTAGATTTAAAACTAGTAAATGAACACTAGGGTGTTCGAATACTGGCCTAAAGGTAGACAATCAATAATTAAACCTTTCTACAAAAATAAACCAATTCTGAGAACAGAAACATGCAAAATTAGCCAAAGTAACAAAACAGACCAGAACCAGTGAATGAACACTCGTTCATTTACTAGAACTTTCTCACTTTCATGATCTAGTAATCGAACACCCCTTTATTTTTATTAAACACATGAAATTATAAACAAGTTGTTTTCTAATGAATAAAATAATCATTGTTCTATCTTATTATGCAGTTTTCTTTACACTGTCACTCATATAACGTGAACAACGCTAATACCAAAATGCACTGTCTTACCTGAGTCCTAAATTCTCGCTCATACAATCACGAAACACAACACAACACGTCCACTTTAAGCAGTCGCCATTTTGTAACTACGGGTCGCTGGCAAATGTTTGTGTGACCAGTTTACGTAAAAAAATTAGACCACTCGAAAAAAAAATACAGTGTTTGGTAGAAATGTTTACTTTTCTTATTATATTGAAAAACTCACTTTTGTTCATTCACTGGGGGTGTTCATTCATTGGTGCACTTACCCTATACAATCTTCCCTTATTTAGTCTGTTAACAATAAGAAATGATTAGCTTTGGTCTTTTGCTGATCAAATTTATCAACCCCGCCCATTCGCTTCGAGTACTCTACAACTGAGCGTGGACAGGAAAAGGTCTTTTGCTTCCATCCTTTTGTGTACGTTGACATGTAGCCTCTTCTTTCGGGTGAAAGGCTGTACTCATAATGGTCACTAATTTTGTGTCCTTCCAGATCGAAAACCCTACGTTGTTCCGAACTCGCCACTTGTACTGCCCTTTTTGTAGTTGTTTCAGTTTTTTATTTTGCCTCTTCATGATTTCGCCGCAATTTCTTAGACCAGTAGGTTTCTTTACTAAAACAGGCATTCCCAATCTGTCATTTCTCTCTGTTGCTGTACTGTATATGCCATGGTCGTAGTATAAATACTGAAGAAGGTCATAACTACTAAAAAAGTTGTCAAAGCTAATATGAGCTGAGCAACCTTCATCGATAAGTGGTTGAGCTAGAGTTTTTACCACACTACTTCCTAGACCAGTTTCCACATTGTCTCCTTTACCAGTATAGACTTGGAAGTGAAACAAATACCCAGTCTTGCTATCTGCTCTAGCCCAAATTTTGTAACCGCGCTTGACAGGTTTGAGGGGCATATACTGTTTTAGCGCACTGCGTCCCTTGAACTTTACCATTGATTCGTCAATGGACTGAGATCTTGTATTTCGGGCATTATTTTGACACCTCTGGTTTATTTGATCTAGTAGTGGGCGAATTTTATAAAGTTTGTCGAAACCTGTTTCACCTCTTCTGGGCATCTGTTCGTTGTCATTTACATGTAGACATCTAGAAATCTTTTGAAATCTTTGGAGTGTCATGGTTTCAGCAATCTCAGGGACACATAATGCTGGATTGCTAGACCAGTAATCTTCAATTGACGGTAGTTTGTGTATCCCCATTTGTATTAGCATTCCAAGATATGCTTTGAGTTCGTCTTTAGTAATTTGAGTAAAATTTCTAACATTTGATTGACGAGCAAACAAGTTCGATTGAACAAGTAGGTTTTCAATCACATCATTATCAAAAAATACTTCGAAGTAAGCGATTGGTCTAGATCTACTCGGAAAATGGTTTTGCGATTGAAGTTCGTCTTCATCGAAGGAAGGCACGTTCGGATCATTTGTCCAATCAACTTTCTTCCATTCTATTTCATCTTCATCGGAATCTGATTCTTCTGAAACCAAGGCGGTGGGTGCAGTCACCTCTGCATCTCGTGTATTGATTGATGTAGAATCAAAGGGTCGTGCAGTGGTGGCGCTAGATGTTGAAGCACGCAGTACTCTAACGTTTACTGCTCCTCCCACTTCATTATCACTTTCACAATCTGTTGTCCCTTCACTTGTCTCATTCCGAATATTCTCTCTTCTGTTGTTGCTTTCTGTACCTATTTTGTCTTCAATCTCATGGTCGTCATCTTCTTCCCATTCATCCGTTGCCTGTTCTGGCCCATGTTTTCCGTGTCTTCTACTACTTCTAGCTGTCAACAAAGAGTCTGCAGAGTCTGGTTCAATGCAAGTTTGAAAAGAGGAATCGTTGTTAGGCGAAAGCAATTGTTCAATGTCATCAGTATCGGAATCTTCCAAACTGTCTTCTGAATCTGTACCATCTGAAAGGCCAAACATGGCTTCCAACTGCAACTCAATTTCGCGATCGTTTATCGACCGACGACGGTGCTCCATATTTTATTCTGTAAATAAAAATAAATCTCACTGGTACTGGCATATATATTGCCATCAACAGGTAATGTACTAACTGGTAGTGGCAAATATACTGCCGACGTGATATTTCCCGATTTCTATAATAATATTGTATATTGATCTAAAATAATTATCCAAGATTGACATAAAAACACAAATCTAACGATTATTAAAAAAAAACTTACCAAAATAACAGTTTTTTGTAGAGATTGAGCCGGATTACTCTCGAGAATCGAAAAAGCCACAAATTCTAACTAACTTGACATTTATTTGACAAATGTCAAATGAATGTTACCAATTATTTTTTTTCCATCGTACTAGTTTGTTGTCTATTGCCCGAAATGATTAAACGTTTCGTTAATACAAATCTTCCTTTAGTGGAGCCACGAAAACATGTCGGCAAATATAATGCCTCTACTAGACAAAGGGTTAAACTGTAGAAATGCTATGGGATAAAATATTACGGTAGAGGGTACCTGCGGGATAAGTTATTTAACTATGACGCAGGCGAAGCCGCCGGCTAACCTCTAGTATTTTTATAAATCGACACCATACATTAAATAATAAAACATATTTTGTAAATGCGTAATTGATTTTTATTTGATTATATTTTCCTTTACAAAATAAAATTAGATTCTAACTCAACAGACAACTAAACACACAATTGAAAGCACCGTATTAAAATATTATAATTTATGATTTTATTAACATGACATAATTTTACAGTTTTTCCCCATTTTATCGGGATAGATTCATTAGCTGGTATCTCCCAGATGCAGATGACGCTGGTGTAAGCCATAGTTATTTATAGTGTGGCCATAGCAACCGCTAAGCGTGTTTGCGTGCCTCACGCACACACGCTTGTCAAAACTGGCCAGTTTTGTTGCATCGCTCATTGCGTGACGCGTTATCTAGAGAGTAAATAATCTAAGCAACCTAATAATAGTGTTAGGTAATATTTTAGAGGCCTGGAAGATGTTTTCTTTAATTTGTGAATTGTCAATCAGACATTCTACCTACGGTAAGTAAATAGTTTTATGGTGGCTCAATATTTCATGAATAATTTTAACTTTCTGGAAGCTAAAATTCGTGAAGAAAAAATATGCAATGTGAGCATTATCTTATTAGTGACTAGCGACCCGCTCTGGTTTCGTCTGGGTGGGATTTATTAACCCTTAATAGGGCATGGTTAAATTGTGGATGTTTGCAAAAGTTTCAAAGCTAGTATGTAATTAGTGGTACATACAGATTTAGGATTTCATATCAGTATTTTTTACGTGTTTTCAGTTTTTCAGGAAACTATGTGGGAAAATAATTCTTGTTGACCGATTACATTGTAACCTTTGGTGATTCCTGGGAAATTATTTCCCAATTAGTGGGAAATATATATCATACTTACATTACATAATTAGGAACAGTTAGTCAGACTAAGATAATTGAAGTAAATAAAAACACTAAATTGAAAGATAATATCTAGTTTATTTTATTTGTGAAACATTTCAAAACAAGGGGCAGCACATAAAGATACCTTGTTTACACATATATTTGCTGCGTTGCTCCTTTTCACGTTACATTCTGCATCTTCGAAATTTGGTCAATTCGGGCATGTGGCATCCTACGTCCGATTTTCGAATCTCTTCCGGTACTGAAATGGTACCTCCTTTTTTGTTTTTGAACACGGGCACGAGGATTTTTCTTGACGAAAAATTGTTGATGAGTCCTCTGCCCAATCGCAACCGAAATTCTTTATGGGTGTTCTGAATGTGATGTCATATAAATAATATAAGAATTGATGACGGCTGCCTCCAACAAGAACCAAAAAAGTCTGTGCCAATTCTTCCGCGACTTTCGTCCTAGCGGGTATGATGCTCTAAAGTGATCGAAATGATCAACACCACCCATGAACTCTGTATATTTTTTAATCGAAAGTGGACAGTATATTTTCTTCTTGCTACCATCTTTCTGTTTCCTCTCAATCAATTCAACTGCTCGAGGATCAAACGCAGTAGTTCCAAGAAAAACATCCTTAGTATCTTTCCATTTCAATACTCCTATAGGTGTATTATACTGATATATAAACTCACCAGGTCTCAAAGCGGTTTCTTTCTTTTCTTCGCGGGTTAGATTTTTTCCTGTTATCAAATCTGGTAAGCCCTTACGGTTCATTCTTAGTGTTCCAACACAGTAAATGCCTCTTTCATGTAAAAGTTCCATCAGTGGCAGACTGGTGAAAAAATTATCAAAAGCCACTAATGTATGGCTTGGCAGAGATTCACACAAATCCATTATGACTCTGGCCCCTAAATTCTCTTCAGTTCCAGTATCAACTTTACCAGTATAAAATTGAAATTCATATAAATACCCTGTAAGAGAATCTGCTCTTGCCCAATACTTGTACCCACATTTTATAGGTTTTTTGGGCATATACTGCTTCATGTGACTACGACCTTTGAACCTGATCATACTTTCGTCTATTGAATTAAATTCTGACACTTGAACATTGTCTTAAAAACTCTGTTTAGGATTGGAATGGCAAGTCTAATTTTACCCAATTTATCATAATTTGGCGAGTTTCGTGGAGCTTCTGTGAAATATTTGATATATGGATTTTGTGTTATTTTTTAAATCTTTTTAGCATTACTTTCAAATAACAAGATTTCTGAAAAACTCATCAGTTGACCAATAAGTATTTATATCTGCTAATGGATTTATGCTCATTAGTATAATCACTCCAAAGTATGCTTTTATTTCTTCTTTTGTAACTTCAGTCCAAGTTTTTGAATGTATGTGTCTTGTATAAATATTTGTATTTTCAACAATAATATCCAGTAACTCATCAGGAAAAAAATGACAAGAAAATAATCCAGTGATTGACTTCTGTTATTGTAATTTTTTTAATTTGCATTTTCTTCTCGAAAATAGGCCAAGTAATATCATCAGTTGCAAAAGACCAATCTCTTGATTTATTTTGAAATCAAATGAATTTATCCCTAAAGAAAGATGTTGGTTCTGCATTAGAGCTTTCATCAGGCTCTGCCAATACTGGTACTGGGAAAGAGTGGTCTTCCTGGACATCAGCTACAGCAACAAGTGAGGTTTCTGGGTTTTGATCAAGTAACATAGGAACATCCGAAATCACATGAGAAGGGCCTGCATGGACTTCAGCGATTGCATCTTATGATGTTGAAGCCACTTGAGGAAGAATTGGCTTAGAAATCTGTTGAACTGGTGAATTAAAAAAAAATCATCTTGGATAAGAGACAAATCAGATTCTCCCAACAATAAAGAATGTAATTCTTCGACAGAAATACCTTGAATCTCATCCAAACGCTTGTTTAAATCGACATTGTAACTACTGGTGGCAAAAGAGCCAACTGCTTCATCATCAAGGTCTTCTTCTTCCGATGAACAAAGTAGCTGTGACAGCTGGAACTCAATTTCAGAATCATGAAGTGGTTTCTGAAACGTAACTTTGAGATAAATAGAAATCCTGCATGCTTCCTACGGAAACAGTTTTCCAACATAAATCGTTACGTAGGAAACCTAAACGAAGCAAATATTTCCCACATACTTTGAATCCATCAAACCAAGTCATTTTTGTTATTTGGAAAAATAAAATACATCAACAACTGAATAAACATTATCTATACAAAATAACCTAAAATGAACACTTACCGGATTTTTTCTCGACTTATTATCTATTTCATTAACAAAACTGCATAAAAATACAATAACAGGTGAGCAATTATATTGACAATGACATTTAAATGTCTTTATTTTTTCTTTCGTTCGAAAACACGATCACAGGCCTATAAACCATAGATAATATATTCAACTACGAAATGACAGTGACAGCTCATGGGAAAATGCGTGAAATTCAATGTGGGAATAATGTTCCTGTTGCCTTATTAAGGGTTAATGTGGCGTCGTTTTGATTATTTAAAATGATCCACAACAACTTTTTCTCCGTCTCTCAAGTCGACCGTGCTGAAATTTGTTGTATTAGCAATACACTATCCATAAATGTCATTTGAAGTCAATCAAACAATTCACTCGGTTTTCATCACGCAAAAATGTTCCCAGCAGATCGAATTTAACTCATTGAAAAATGTGGAGGGAAATTTGAAATTAACACATTCATATATATTTACTTGTATGAAACATATTTTCTTCAAAAAAAAAATATAACTAACCAGTGTCTCAAAAAAAACTTATTTTTCGCAAAACTGTGTGGCTTGTCGTACATATATATGTACAACATTTCAGTGTTATAGATTATTATTAAATGTAATAAGGAGTTCTAGTTCCGCGATAGAAAAGCCTAGTCAAAGAGTACCTACATTATATTTAAATACGCTCTAGTCCTAGGAGTATAGTGCTTCGCGCACTAGTAGCGCGACAAAATAAATGCTCTCTGTCGTGGACATGTTCGTATGTTGCTTATAATTTATAAACATGGAAATAGAGTGGGATATTTTCAAATTGCGAATGCTACCAAAGAGAATTTTGCTATGGGATTCTTCTGTTAATTATTATCATCATCATCATTTCAACCTCTAAGGGGCACTATTCCCTACTATTTTAACTTAATGAGTAAAAAAAATGTTAATTATAATAATAAAATTCCAATATCATCAATGATAGCTCTGAAGATTGTAAACCAAATAGAGGGTAATACCTTATTATTTTCGTCCTATAAAATCTTATAAACAGGTATCACACGATTCCTTTCGTCTTCGATCTTACACCAAAATATAGCTGGCATTTTCTCCAAAAGGTTATTTTGGAATTAACATTAAAATATTTAGAAGAACAGGAACATATACGAATAGAGAGGCGTATAGTTTCAAAACCATAAAGTCCATTTTGTTGTGTTGCAACATTTTTATTCTAATGGCAACTTTATTTTAATTCACGCAATTTCAGCAAACCCAAACATATCATAACTGACAAAGTCCAATAGTAAATCAATTCGAAAGTTGAATGTTGGGAGTAAAACAACAAAGTCCTTCGCAGTTAGTTTCAGAAACAGCTAAGTCCACTTAGCCAATGGCATGCCGCCATTTTGATCACGTGTCACAACAAACAGTATGGCTGATACTAACATTCTCGCTCTCGTTACGTGGAGTAAAACTAAATAATTTAAGTGGTTAACGCTAAAGTTTCACAATAAATGTGCATATTTTTCAAAGATGGACAAGATACCAACCGTTGTAGATAAAAACAAGGCTCGGAAACGGCAGAGCAACCCGGAAAAATGGAAGCGAAACCAGCAGAAGTTGGAGAGGTCAGTGTATTGCGGATGGAATAGATTGATCCTTGTTAATTTTCTTTTTACCAATATTATGTTGTACTCTATGCTCTTTTTTTGTATTATCCCTGATAACGCACGGAACACCTTTCGTAATTAAGAAGTTACGTCATCAGTGTGGTTCAGCTAAATTTCATTTTAGATATAAATTACAAGGTTGTTTTCCATTTTTTCAGATATTCTGCAAAAAAATTACCTGAAAAACCTAAATGTACGCATAAAAAAAAATTCGAGTGTGATTCGCTAAAAATGAACGATTTGAATTCATTTCATACTGCTTTTTATAAAAATAAGGATAAACGGTCACAGGATGCCTTTATACTGAAACATATAAAAGGGGGTCCTACTTACAGACATAGACCACGTAAGGCAACTCGCAAGGAAAAAGTAATAAGTACAAGATATTACATTTATAGTCGCTCGATAAAGAAAATGATAAGAGTTTGTCAGAAAACGTTCTTAGATGTACTTGGAATTAAAAGGTATCGTGTTGAAGGTATAGCAAAGAAATTTCTTAAAGAAGGACTTATTCCAGAAGAAAGACGAGGAGGAGACCGTAAATCTCGTAAATATTTTGACAGAAAAACATCAGTTATGGCATTTGTAAAAAAACTTAAGTGTTCTGAGCCGCATTACTGCCGGGGAAGTAGCAGCGTAAGACTTTATCTTCCTGCCGAACTAAATATAAACAACTTATATAAAATATATGATAATCAAGCGCCAGAACATTTAAAAGTTAAAAGAAGTTATTTCAGAATGTTTTAACACCAATTTTAACTTGGGATTCAGTTCGCCGCACAGACGTGTGCTCTGTCTGTTTGCAATATGCAGAGAAAATTAAGGCAGCTAGAGATAACAAAACTAAAAGTGATTTGATGATCCAATTAAGAGTTCACAAAAACGCGCTCAAGCATTTTTCAATTACTTGAAAGAAGATTCCCTAATGTTTTATATTATCATACGACTGCCAAAAGAACATGCTGCTACCCAAAATTCCTGATCAGAGCACATATTATTCTAGACAGATTTATCTATTCAATTTCACAATTGTAGCAGGCTCTTCAAAGTCACAGCTAAATAAAGACAGTACTTTTGCATATGTTTGGACTGAAGACCGATTTCCGAAAGATTCTAACTTAATTGCATCTGCGATCTATCATCGATTAAATGCAACGACATTTCCTCTTCAAATTAATACGGTAAGATTAATGGACGATGGGTGCGCCGGCCAAAACAAGAATACCACTGTTGTAGGTATGTGCCAAAGTGGTTAACAGAAGCTCCTCAACATATAAAGAAGATGGAAATAATATTTCCTGTCGTGGGCCATTCTTTTCTTCCCGCAGATCGTGTTTTCGGGAGAATAGAGAAGGAGTTTCGCAAGCGAGACACAATACTGGAGCCGACTGGTTACACGAATATTATAAAAGAATACTCCAGTCTAATTTCAGTAGGACAAGAATGTCCGGTCAAAGATTGGAAAGACGCTGCCAAAAAGGTTTTAAAACCCGTTGGAACGTGGCATGTGCCTTTTATGAAATGCAAGCGTTTTATATTGAAGCGTTCTAAAATAACGGCTGAAATGTATTGGTAAAAGGTGAAATACATTATGTTGCTGACACCGGAGCATATAAAATGTCTGTAAAAAGGCAAATATTCGAACATGATCAATCCGCAAGATATACGATTAGGATCGGGAACCCTTAAAGCAACAAAAATTAGAGATGTCAACAAATTATTAAGTACTCACTTTGACGCTGACTGGAGGAGTTATGAGATGTTGTCTTTTTACGATAAATTGATACCAAATACGGTACCAGTCGATGACGTGGAAAATGAAGAGGATGAAAATAATGATGTTGATCCAGAAACTTCGTGCCAGAACAAATAATTTTAAATGACCTAATGATTTAATTTTTACCAATAAAGTTTAAAAAAATGTTACTATGATTTCTTTATTTATCACTAAGTGTACCCATTACCAACAATTAATTATGTTCATAATAAATACTATTTTTATATAGTATATAAAATATATTATATTCATTGAGCACTTCAAAGTATCAAGTTAGGTTGAATGAAGAATATCTCAAAATTGTCATATCAAAACAGCAATGTCCATGTTTATCAGATTCAAAACCAGCAATGTCCGAGCTTCAGTTTCAAATTCTGCTAAGTCCACCACTTTTTCGTCTTTTACAAATTACAGGAAGCATTCTTATACTGCAAATAGACGTTTATATGAATTTGAGATACTTATCCTAAACAAACCTGAAAAATGAAATCGGTAGGTAATTTTAGAAAAAATAACAATAAATTCTCTCCTTGGCATTTAAAGGCTACTGGACTTAGCAGTTTTTGAAACTATACGCCTCAGATGTATTATGTCTCACTGAAACTTTTGTTAAAGCAAGTGATTATAATAATTATAACGTTTTTGTTTTAAATTAGCTAGTTTCTATGGTCGTAAAAGGAGATGGCGTATGTATTTTGATAAAAGAAGATATAGAATGGAACGAAATAAAATGTGTTACGGAATTAACAGAATCCGAGCAATTTGAATGTTGTGGAATAGAAATTCCTTTACATAACATTTACGTTATATGCATCTATAGGACACCTGGTTTCGAATGTAATTTTATTTTTGGAAGATATTGTTTTATACACTATATATTATTATTTATGTTTTTATTGCTTTTGCAGATAATATTTCCACGCGTAATATTGATTTATAACATATGTTATCGTGAAAGCTATTCTTCACAGAACATTAACGTAAATTTAAATCAGCAAAATTCTCATGTCGCAAACTTAACTCAGCCCAAATACATGATCTGAAACAGATAAAATTCGAGTTAATATAGTAATAATCCTACAAATAACGATGAATAAATTCAAAATGCTTAAGACTTACCACAATATTATCAAAGTTTTTCTTCTTTTATTGTAGGAAACCTGCAGAAAGTGATCGGATGACTTAGTGCTTTTTGTTTGCATATTTTTTTAAATATTAAATTAATTTATAGTCAATATCTCATACAGAGTCAGCATCTCACAAAAATCTTTACACACACAATCGCGAAGAATTGCCTACAAACGAAAATGAAGTATTCTGAACCGATAATAACTGAATTAAAGCAAAACTCAATAACACACATTAAAATCTAAGTCATTAAATACATTTGAATCAATTTCAGAAAATATTTTCAATATGAAAGACGTTGACAAACAAATGTCATTTTTTTCTTCTTTTAGTTCATGGCTTCTCTTGATAGAATTCTGCTAATATTTAATAATTCATTTTTAATCAATTAGTACGTCAATTAATTGTGCAAACCTCAAATTAATATGTATATAATTACTGTAAGGTGCAAACAAAAGAAAAATATAGCATAGAATTAAAATTTTCAGTTTCTTCCTATATAATAATTATGTATATTTGTATCTAATTTTTAAAATGGCAATCTGAAACAACGCGAAAGAATGAAACGGCGATATCTTTTTCTCGCTTTAATTTTACACGCCCACCCCACACATAGATAAAATTATGATTGTGTGCAAGTTTCTCGGGCTTCATACAGAGTTGAATCACCCTGAACAATAGTGATTGACATGACGATTGTAATTTTAATTTATTTAATTTAATTCCTTAATAAGTACATAAAATTATCGCCTTGCTTACTTATGAAAATAATGATTTAATATATTATGTTAAATAATTTTCGCATGCCAGATGTGGTAACATGTAAACTATGTACAACTATTTGTCATCCTTAATGTACCATGTTTAGCGAATAAATGATATTATTATTATTATTACAGCCCATCACAAGTCCACTACTGAACATAGGCCTCCCCCAAGAAATGCCACAAAGCACGGCCCTGAGCCACCTGCATCCATTGACTTTCTGCATGTCTTACTAGGTCGTCACTCCATCTAGTAGGGGGACGCCCTACATTTCGTTCGCCGGTACGAGGCCGCCACTCGAGAATCTTTTTTCCCCATCGGTTGTCGGTTCTTCGAGCTATATGGCCGGCCCATTGCCACTTCAGCTTACTAATCTGTTGGGCTATGTCGGTCACTCTGGTTCTACTGTGGATATCCCCATTTCTAAGTTTATCACGCAGATAAACCCCGAGCATAGTCCTCTCCATAGCTCGCTGAGCGACCTTGAGCATCCTCATACGGCCAGCAGTGAAGGACCACGTCTCAGTTTCATAGGTCATCATTGGCAACACGCGCTGGTTGTACAGTCTCGTTTTCAAGTTTTGAGGTATACTTGACGAGAAGATGTGCCGTAATTTCCCGAACGCTGCCCAGCCGAGTTGAATCCGTCGATTGATCTCTCGGTCGAAGTTGGACTTACCTAGTCGGACTATTTGTCCCAGGTAAACATACTCGTCAACAACTTTGAGCTTAGTGCTCCAACAACTACCGGCATGGACGTTATACATCATATTTGTTTTGTACATGTTCATCTTAAGACCGATCCGTTGGGAGGCACTCGATGGTTTCTGATGATCTTTGTGCTGTTAGCCTTTGATTTTACAGCTTCATCGGACTGAAAGGCCGCGAGGTAAAAAGCGGTGAATTTTATTCTGCGTCGTTACTTGCGTAACGACGACTCCGAACAGGGGTGACGGCCCCGGCTCTGACGGCTAACTCGTATGTGTCTCGGCCCTCTCAAAATAGCGCTGAGATATTTCTTGAAATACTCAGAGATCGTCGGAAGTTGACAAT
This sequence comes from Parnassius orleans, assembly GCA_029286625.1. Taxonomy (NCBI): domain Eukaryota; kingdom Metazoa; phylum Arthropoda; class Insecta; order Lepidoptera; family Papilionidae; genus Parnassius; species Parnassius orleans. The sequence continues at coordinate 33,496 of JAGSMP010000918.1, forward strand.
CTCTGTGTAAGTCGCAGTTGGGAAGCACTATTGAGGTCATTGAGCACAGTGCTTAGGTCCTCCAACGATTCTGCCATAAGGACTATATCGTCGGTAAATCGAAGGTGAGTGATGTACTCGCCGTTGATGTTAATACCGTATCCTTTCCAGTCAGTAACTTTTAAGTCAGTAGCTTGAAAACTTCTTCCACTGCAGCAGTGAAGAGTTTCGGGGATATAACGTCACCCTGTCTTACACCTCTCTGCAGTTGGATAGGTTTTGTACTCTGGTTCTGTACTCGGATAGCCATCGTAGGCCTACTGCACAAACACTTCAGCACTTCGATATACCGACAGTCAACTTGGCACCGCTGAAGGGACTGCAGCACCGCCCGAATTTCGACGGAATCAAAGGCTTTCTATAGTCCACATACGTCAGACATAGTGGCAAATTGTACCTCGGACTTCTGTACAATTTGCCGAAGGGTATTTATGTGGTCTATGGTGCTAAAGCCTTTTTCGGTCTAGTTCGGGAGGCTGGAAGTCGTCGAGTCTGCATGCGAGACGATTCGTAATAACTCTCGAAAACAGAAGGAAATCGGTCTGTAGTTCTTCAAGAGAGCGTTGTCGCCTTCTTGAAGAACAAGACCACCGCACTTCTCCTCGCCTCGTAGTAGTGCCACAAGGACCAGGATGGAATTAAAGAGCTTCTGAAGGACTACAAATACCGGTTTTCCACCCGCTTTCAGAAGTTCCGCTGTAATTCCATTCTCGCCTGGGGCTCCGAAATTTTGTCTATATTGTTTAGCTATTGGGAGTCAATAATAATTGCTAAAAAAATTCAAAATAATGATGACCTTCCCATCATGAAATATTTTTTTTCTTAAAAATATATTTACTTAAAAATATCTTTCTTTTTACCCGACTGCCCCAAAAGGTGGGTGATATATGTATGTATGTATGTATGTATGTATATTTCTATTTATTTGGCGCGCCCCGTAGCTTAAACGGCTTGAAGGATTTTAACATAATATGAGTGTCGTTAGATTCATCTTGGTGGTGGTATGAAATTTTTCTCGTTCTAGTTAATTTTTTTCGCAATCTAGTATTTTTAATTACTGTTTTAACCACTGGGCTTTAGTCTTTAGCAAATATTCGAAACATCGGGAATAAAAAATGTGATAAAATCTTTTAAAATTAGTTTTTTTTAAATCCTAGTCCTAGTCTTAATCCTAACTAAAAATATACGAGAAATTGTATTTATTTATTTGTGGGCGCTTTCCATATAACGAATTTCCCACCTGCAAAACTTATGTCAGAAATGTATTGATGGCGCCAAAATTGGTTCCTTCGTAAAAAATTCCACGGGAAAAAGCTATCAAAATAATAAATGGTGCCACTAAGCACAGGCGCCCTTTCTTCGTAAATAATGACTAAATATATTTTGCGTTATGATAGTAGTGTTGCTGCGTGAGTTGAGTAAAATGCCCATTAGTATGAGAAATGGATGTAATTTTCGACACACACACCCGCAAGTATACAATCACGTTGTCCAAAATCACTGGCTACTTCAGAGGGTCCCTAATAATCGCGGACGTCGTAAGTCGATTGCTCGTAGTCACTTCTCGACATTGAAAGTTGTGAATCGCCAGCAACGCAAAGTCAGGAATTTGCATTTAGAAAACCCAAACGTAGGGCTTTGGGTGCTAATTAGGTATGATTTAAAATTAGGTGCTCTAAAATTTTCCGCAACGAACTGTTAAAATTTGAAAGAAGAAGCTGCGGGGTTCAAGCATTGGTCGCCTTCGGCGACCAGCCTCAACCTCTACGACTCGCACAGATGCCTGCGATTTGCTGCGCAGGGCGAGGGGCTGCACTTCCCGCGCCGAAGCCGTTGCAGGTAACTATGTCAATATTCCTGCAACGCAAATTTCAACAGTTCGTTGCGGTGAAAATTTTAGAGCAACATTTTTAAACTTGGTTCTAAGTGGCAGCTAAAAACCTAATTTGGGCTTTTCTAAAAGCAATTTTGATTCTATTCTGATTTCAGAAAACCTGAATTTTGCATCTGCTTTGTTCTGAATAACGACTTTATTTTTATTAGGGGCGCCTTGTCATTGCCTATACTTGCAGCACCTAATTAGCACTTAATTCCTTGCTATTAATATTTATCGTATATCTAATAACTTCATTGCGTTGCTAGCGATACGTTTTGCTAGCAACGCAAATTTTAACAGTTCGTTGCGGTGAAAATTTTAAAGCAGCTAATTTTTAAACTTTGCACCTAATTAGCACCTAAAAAGCCCCTAATTTTGGGTTATTCTAAATGCAAATTCCTGACTTTGCGTTGCTGGCGAGACACAGCTGACATTGAAGCAATGTATATTATTATAGTTCGGCCGTTCAGAGAATGCGTTCCTGACACCTATCAGTTAGTCACGACTAGTGATGGGCACAACATAACACTGAGTTCGTTACCGTTCCTCCAAAATGAACCGCCGCGTTATTTTTAGATTATTTTCGTTTTAAATTGACGGAATCATTTAAAATTTATATTTTAGTAATTTAACTGGAAACCAAAAAAAGGTAATATTAATATAATAAAATTGTTTTATTTATTCTTTGTTACAAAGTTACAATCTGTATTTCTATGCAATAAAGTACATTGAATTGAATGTGCGTACAGAATATTAATCAGACTCCGATTCGCTTGAGGATTTGCGTCAATGCCTTTTGCTTGTAACCAAGCCACCATTTCTTCTTTTTTATTAGCTAGAACGCAATACAAAACACAATCGAAGTCCGATTTAGCGCCGATGTCAGTTTGAAAAGCAGAAACAGTCCATTAAACGAAAGCCGGGTAATCAAATAAAAACAGATCGAAAACAAGAACGTGGTCTATGCGCACGAAACGACAACAGACGACTGTTTTAGCGTCACAAAATGGCGGCCCATAACGCCATTTGGGGTTACCATTTTCAACCTAAATATAAAAATGCTACTTTCTTTCGCGCGTTCGGTTTGGTCGTAGTTTTATTTTTATATTTAATAAAAGTTATCTTATAGTCCATTATTTTCAAATTCTTAAAAAGAAAAACAAAACGTATTATTTTATAAAGTATAACTGTATAAGAACAGATTACGATACTGTTATTGCCTGTTATTGTTAGCACAGCACTACAAATATAAAGCGCTGACATAACCTTGTAATAGCGCAGTATAGATTTAGAAAAATATTGTTTACCAAGTTATTTGACACTCAGTTTGGCACAAAATTATAACATTCATTGATTATTGATATAATAATGTTGTTTTAATGCTCATCAATTGTTAAAACGGTAAACAACCAGCAAAAATATTTTTATCGTAACTGCAACGCCATTACAAAGTTACGTCGTCAGTTCAATCGCGACGTGTCAGGAACGCATTCTCTGAACGGCCGAACTATAGTACTATTATTTATTCTGTGATCTTACTTCAATGTTCCGCATCCTTCCTCAGATTATAAAATTCTCCGATCGCCGGCACACGCTCATTTATATACTCAATATGTACGAGAATAATATAGAACATTCTAGGTCAATTCGGGTCATTTAAACATTCAGCTTTTTCCATAGGTACTAGAACACACGCGATTCATATTGTGTCCAAAGGAGAAAAGGCTTTATGATCATAGACATAAGGTTAAGTCATACTTATATTACTTTGGGTGTTATATAGTCATACGCCACAGAATAAATAATAGCTTACCCCTACACATTTTATTACCTTGACAGAGGCCATTGACCCTTATCTTCGGGAAAGTTTTCGTTGGGTACCAACTGGTTGGCGTACCAGTATAATCAGGACAGAGTAAGTTTCAACGAAATAACATGCTAAGTACGTGCTAATACTACGTAGAGCTATAATATTAAATTCTGTGGTAATACGCAGGTATTCTTGTTTAATGAATTTGATTAATTGGGTGCCGTTGCGCAGTCCATACAAATGTATTCCTTTGTTTCTCCCTGGATAATGGTACTAGGAAAATGTAAGAAGTTAGAGGAGCACGAGAAACAGCCAAAGGGTAATAAAAATCTTGTCACTTACAAGTTCTACGTAAGACACTCAATAAGTTTTAAGATATACAAAAATTATTCTAGATACTATTAATATTTATTTTACATCTCTTCAAAATATTCTCCATCATGCTCTATACAAAGTTCCATTCGCCTAAACCAACTCTGAAAACACTTTTGCCAGTCTTGATCTGACAGGTCGGAAATCGCTTCTTCGTAGGCAGCCACGGCTTCTTCGGCGCTTGAAAAAAACTTGCCTTTTATTTTTTCTTTGACTCTTGGGAACAGAAAGAAATCACAAGGAGCTAAGTCAGGGCTGTAGGGTGGGTGACTTAGAGTTTCATCACCAGATTCCTCAATGCTTTTGTTCTAAGGGAGGTATGTGAGGGGGCGTTATCGTGATGCAGCATGATTCCCCGAAGCCCGGTATTTGGTGTTCTCTCCCGCACATCTTGAAAAGCTTTGGGTAATGCAACTGTAGTATGTATACCATTCAGAGTTGACTGACCTACAATTTTCCAGCATTGACGTCGACAAATGTCCGCTCTGCGAAAAAAACCTAGCCACCATTTTTTTGCCGACGTTGCGAGGTCTTTGCAGTTTTGTCAGTAACTGTCCTGAGTAGACCCATACCGATGATTGCCTTTTATTTTCCGGATCATATTGATAGATCCATGTCTCGTCACCAGTAACGATTTCTGAAACACGCCTAGATGCCCCGTTTTCAAAACGTAGACGCATTTCATGGCACCAATCCCCACGAGTCTGTTTTTCGCTTTCGGAGAGCAAACGAGGGATCCATCGATAACAAAGCTTCCTCACTCCAAGATGTTGATGTAGGATGATATGAATGCTCCCAGAACTAATGCCTACAATCTTTTCGATGTCCATATATGTGATTCGTGGGTCTTATACATTTTACTGTATTACAGTACATACAGTATTTATACATTTTCTGCCATTACTGCTGTTGCAGGGCCCCAGTTCTTTGATCATCTTTATGATTTATTTTACCCTTTTTGAATTCAGCAAACCACCTAAAAATTGTTGAGCGTGATGAAACTGAGTCCCCTAATGCTGATTGTAGCCGTTGTAAACTTAATTGTTCGGTTAAACCAAAGGAGTCAGTCGTTTTGGGCCCACTAGAAATTTTAACGACCCTAATGGTATACATACAAAAAAGTTACCAATTTATTATAATAAATGGCTATACATTTTATGAATATCTAAACGGAATCAAGAAATCTAAAAAAATGAGTGGTTTTGATATTCCGTGTTCTGTTAATGTAACATGGGGAAAAATGCGTGTAATGAATCATTTTGCAGTTTCTATTAAAAGAAAAATGTATTTTTTACCAAGATAACAATATATACATATTATATTTGAACTTATTTGTATATTATATATTTATTACTAAAAGGATACCACTGAGATTTTTATCCTATTTCTAAAAGTGTTAGCTTATATCATATAACATGGTTCAAAGACACCGTGGAACGAAACGCTATTTTGTCATTGACTTCCGTGTTGGGTAAAACCGACGGCCATATTATCATAATATAAGCATCATATCTATGTCTGTGCCGGCGACCGGTATTACTTTACAGCATTGACATTCGTCAGGCTGCTGTTTTTGTACTTACTTACTTATCTGGAAGATCAGCATACACTGAAAACAATTAAATAATATTTGTGGATTTCAACGCACTGTGCGAAGACAATAACTAGCCGAGACAGGAGCAGATGTGCGCCAACTTTTATATTTGTGATTTCAAGAGGTGAGTATCTTATCTTATGGAATGCGAAGAATTCAACTGTACAAAACCTACAATTGATTTAAAGTTTCAAACTTTTATGTGAAATATATCTTATTTTGTCACTCTCGAAGTTCTAGTCCAAAAATATTATACTGGAAACGAAAACTACTAAGTTTCGTTTATAATGTATTACATTTTATTTTATTTTACTGAATATTGAGATATGGTACGATTTTTAGAAATAAAATAAACGACCCACACCCACAGACACTTAACGATCTATACATGTTTTAGTACTTAATTATTTTAAGTTTGTAAAATACTAATAAATATCCCTTCTGAAGGGTTTTTGTGAGTTGTGACCCTCACATATAATTGATATGTAGTATATTAATGTAGGTTGTATCTTCTACGTTACGGGATGGTAATTAAAACTGTGTCCGTTTCGTAGAGAGCGTTTATTGTACTGAAAATACTTATGAATAAAAATGTAATTATATTATTATAGTGAACGTCAGTGCGCAGGCGCGATATCAGCATTATTTTCTAAACTGTTGAAATATCATGTACTTGCTCGTACATCTTGCCAATTTATAAACAAGAAGAAAGTTTAAGGCGATGAACCCTATTGAGTTTACGGGCAGCCGTTGCGATCACCGCATCCACACTATCGATGTCCGAGACTCCATGCTCCGATGAATGTCCTTGGGTTGGCTGCTCGACATTGTTGGGGTCTGGCTTGTCGCGAAGATTCACGCTGCAGCCTTGACATCTTCTTTTCAGCCGGAATGTCCCCATGCAATGAAGGCTACAATAATAAATCCGACTACGGTGTACAACACATAGTTGTGTGTGTCATGTGTGAGTGATTGTACACTCAGTGTTTGTTGCTGTTCCTTGACCTTATCAATGTTGTTTTTCAGCTCTTGTAAGGCGTCTTTATGATCTTCAGGTCCAAATGTATGATTAAAGTCTGTCAGTATGTGGTTCAGGCTTGATTCACGCATGTACATTCTTTCTTCACTGCCTGTTAGTTTCAACTCGCTGTGATAGTCGTTGCGAGCATGAATGATGAAGCTTTCTCCTTGAGCATACACCCAAGTCCGAGTAACATAATCCCCGTGCCGTGTAAGTGCTGTGACGTCACTCCAGCTGGGCAGAAAATGCGCATCGTGCAGTCTTCGCAACAGGAGAACAGCCACGCGCCACGATTGTGTAATCGCACCCACCTGTCGTTGCAATCCAATACTCTTGTGCGGCATGTTGATAAGTCGCCATTGTTTAATATCTGCGCTTCACATAATGTATCGGCTACCTTAATGTTGTAAATAGGTTGATTGATAGCACATAACATTTTGTTTTCTTGCAGATTTAAGCATGACGATACATCTCGGTTTTCTAAGGGTATTATCATGTCCCTTTTAGGTTTACAGCAAGGTATTCAGATGTGAGTACTATAGTTTTCTGTGTGTCCAGTTATTTGCGGAATAGGAATGATGCGGTTAAGTTCATATTGTTCGTTGTTTATTAGCGGTAGCTTCACTTCGAATATTATGTATGCACTTGTTAAGCGCACGTGCACTCGCGCCAGCTTGTATAGGCTTCGCGTGCAATGGCGTGTGTTCACACAGGTAGCGATAACTCGCTTGGTAAAATGACCGAGATGATGTTGAGCTGATCTTCAAATTGGTTGGGCTTGATGAGATGGGTGTCAACTCTCCCGTCCTTCACGTCAGTTACTAGGTCTAGGAGTTGCTGTTGTATTTGTCGTATGTTTGAAATGATCAAGTTCACGGCCAGAGCGGTAGCTGTTATGTACATAGCATTGTCATGGCTGATTTGTATGCGTTTTTCCGTTTCAGCGAGATGATTGTCGATGATACGAAATTGTGTGTTCATTACTTCCTCGTTTCTTTTTGTGTATTTATTGCAGGCTTCGTAGTGTCAACGTCAGAAGATGCAGTTGTATAAGATGACGGATCCAACGGAAGGCGTGACAATTTTGTAATCGGTCGCTTCATATTACTTGTTTTAGTTTTCAGTGTGACGACTCGTACCCGGCCGTCCGCACCTGGGTGAGTCTCCAACACCCGTCCCAGGATCCATTTGGCAGGAGGAATGTTGTCTTCTCTGACGATAACGACGTCCCCAACTTCTAAGTTTTTAGTAGGAAAGTGCCATTTGCTTCGAGTTTGTAGAGTTTGAAGATAGTCAGTAGACCACCTTCTCCAGAAGTCCTTGTACATTTTCTCCGTAAGTTGCCATCTTGTAGAGAAGGTCATGTCATTACCCTCAGCGGATAGTGGTGATTCTAGAGAAGGCTCGCCGATTAGGAAGTGAGCTGGTGTCAAGCAGTCAAGGTCTTCGATATTCTCTGACAACGCCACCAGGGGGCGAGAGTTGAGACATCCTTCAATCTGCGCCAACAGTGTAGAAAATTCCTCGAACGTAAGTTTTTGATCCCCAAGTACTCGTTTGAGGTGATGTTTCAGGCTTTTTACTGCAGCTTCGTAGAGTCCACCAGCAGTAGGCCAGGAAGGAGCGTTAAAATGCCATTCAATGCCCCACTCTGACATGTTAGTTATGACGTCATTGTTTATGTAGCATTGTAATGCCTCCTTTCGTTGTTTTTCCAATGCTCTTGCTGCGCCCACGAAGTTGGTGCCGTTGTCGCTGTAGATGTGACGAGGCTTTCCTCGGCGGGCACACATTCGTTTCAAGGCGTTCAGAAAAGCCACTGTGCTGAGATCGGAGACAAGTTCGAGGTGAAGAGCTTTTGTGCACAGACACACAAATACAGCTACGTAGGCCTTCATTGTCTTTATTCCTCTGCCCTTGTTAGCCTTTACCCACATGCCCAGTGAAATCTACACCGGTGTGTGTGAAAGGCCGGGATGGTGTGACGCGTGGAGGAGGTAAATCACCCATAAGTTGGTTGTTGTTGATAGTTTTGAAGCGATGACACGTGATGCACCGTATAAGTCGTTTTTTCACTGCTCTCAAACCGCTGATAATCCAATATCTGTTGCGTAGATATGATAGAGTTAGTCTGGCTCCCCATGCAGGGTCCTCTGTGCGCTTGGTCGATCAGTAACTCCGTTAACCTGTCATAGTAAGGTAAGATAATTGGATGTTTTTGTTCTTGACTTAAGTTGGCATTTTCCAGACGTCCTCCTACACGTAAGATTTCGTGTTTGTCCAGGAATGGATTTAAGTTTAAAATGCTGCTTGTTATTCGCACTTTATGATGTTTATTGAGTTGTGCAATGTCGTCGGCGAAATGATTAGTTTGTATAGCCTTGATAAGTGCATTATGTGCGTTCTGCAGGTCACTCGTTGCTAACGTACGACCGCATGGCATTGTTGACGTCACGTGCATTGTTTATGAACCGAAGTATCCAACTTAGGATTCGAGTTACGCGTGCCATACAGCTGTGTTTGTTTAAAAGTTCTCCGATTAATGGCATCGACCTTTGTGACACGCAAACTTGTTTGACCTTTTCTTCAACAGTTGTGTGGAATTGGTCTTGAAGTGGGAGGTCGTTGTCTTTAGCCAAATAGGTCCCCACCATAAATGATGATTCGCCAGTTGTAGTGGAGTTAGGCCTCTGCTGGCACAATCTGCTGGGTTATATTCAGACTTGACGTGCTCCAGCATCCTGATGGCATGATGACAGTGATCTGTGTTACGCGATTAGCCACAAATGGTCCATCTTGAAGGCCCCCTTGTAACCAACCCATCACGATCATAGAATCTGTCCAACCATGTATTGTTACACTCTGTGAGTTTATTGACTCTATGACCTTTCATAAGTCGAGACAGGTAGGGCACCGCATAGTTCAAGCCGTGGTAAAGACGGGGTTTTCTTAATGGTGCGAGCTTAGTTTTTCCTGCCACCAGCGTGATAATTTGTTGCCCTTCTTCACTAATAGATTTACAGTAGATAACGCAGCCGTAGGCTTTCTCGAGGCGTCACTGAATCCGTGTAACTCGATGGGTTGTTTAGTTACCAATCCAGCGTTGTAAAGCGATGGTATTGATAGTGGGCAATTCTTGTTGAAAGGTTGTCCACCTTGTTGTATGTCCGGAAGAGGTTCATCCCAATTTGTTGAAGCAAGCAAGCTTGTTGAAGTATGAGTTTGCCTTCATTGTTACCGGAGACAGCCAACCAAGTGGGTCATATAATTTTGATAGGTCAGAGAGCAATGTCCGCTTCGTTGTGACGTCACGTGTGTTACTAAGTGGCGCCTTGAATGTAAACTGATCAGTGTGCGGATTCCAGGTTGCCGAGTGTTTTGTTACTCTGCGTCCTTGAAGTCAAACATATTCTGGCTTATGAGATGTTCAGGTAAAGTTTGAAGCAATCTGGGTGGTTACTAGCCCATTTGCGAAGATTGAACCCACCGCCTTTTAACAGGTCAATCAATTGGTTTTGAGCGTCTTGTGCTTCTAACATGTCGTTGCTGCCACCAAGTAGGTCATCCACATACAGCTGGTGAGTAAGGATCTCTGCCGCGAGAGGATAGCGGTGTCCATCGTCCATTACGAGTTGTATTATGGTGCGCATTGCCAAAAATGGTGCAGCTTTGGTACCATATGTTACAGCACAGTTGGTATTCTTTGATGAGATCTGTAGCAGAGTCACGCCATACAATTTTTTGCAGGTGTTGATCTTCATCGTGTATCAGTACTTGACGGTAAAACTTCTCAATGTCTGCAGTGTAGACGTATTGAAAGGCTCGCCAACGTAGAATCATAGATTGTAGGTCTTGTTGGAGTTAGGCCCGCACCATGAGATCGTTCAAGCTTTGTCCTGTACTTGTCTTGGCAGAGGCATTAAAGACTACGCGCAATTTTGTAGTTGTTGAGTCCAGCTTTGTACGCCGTGATGAGGTAAGAAGTAGCTTGGCTTATGGTGTTCAGTGCATGGCGTCATGTGGCCGAGTTGTAGATATTCGTCAATAAACTTTGTATGACGTAGAAAATGTTTCCTGTTTGGCCAATCGTTTTTCTAACTGCCGAAATTGTGATTGCCTGTAGAAGTGCCCAAGGTTTGTTCGTAGTTTATTTTTGGAAGTCTGACTGCATATCGTCCGTCTTCTTTTCTTGTTGTTGTGGTTGAATAAATAGATTCACAGTATTCTTCCTCTGATGTTAGATTGTGATTGGTTTCGGTTATCTCCATCTCCCAAAATCGAGATACATCGTCAAGATTAATGAGCACGTGGCAGTTGAAGGTTTTGATATTGCCCAGCAGTACCCAGCCCACTTTTGTCTGTTGAGCCATGGGTGCGGGTCCTCGTAGCATACCACTCATTACTATGTCAGCATACACTCCAGCGTCTAACAGAACGTCCACTGGTCTCGAGATGTTGAAGTCGGGATCCGCCAGTTGTATGTTCTGAATATGTGGCCAGTCTTGTTTTTCGAAGGTGTAATTAGGCAGGTTGTTGAGCATGTTGGCCATTACCATGGCTTCGATTGTAAATGAATGGCCTCCCACAAAGACTCACAGTCTAACCGCACGGTTCCGTTAATGATGTGCTGACGTCCCTATGCCTGAGACTGTGGCGTTTCGATTTTGTCTTTGCAGTCCCAGCCGTTGCGCAGCATCTTCAGTTATTAGATTTATCTGTGATCCTTGGTCGAGAAGGCATCGCAATTGAACAGTCGATCCATCAGCTGCCATCACCTTTAATTGAACGGTCGCTAGTAGGACTTCGTTATAATTTCCAGACACGTGGTTTGCCTTTTGCTGTGACGTATGTGGCTTGTTGCTAGGTATAACGTTATTTGAGACCGCGATTTCAACTTTGCGGTAAATATCGTGCAATGTTGTGTGGTGCTTCTTTGCACACGCGGCATCTTTTGTTGAGTTGCATTTATTGTCGTTGTGTAAGTACAGGCAATTGCGACAAATATGTAGTTGCGAAATTGACCTCATTTTGTCTTCCGGTGACATGTTGAAACGACTTGCAGTAGAGTAAAATATGATTGTTTTACACAGCGGGCAATTTTTCTGTGCTTGTATGATATGCTCGAAGAAAACTACGCCTGTTGGTGTTGTTAAAGTCCTTCTTAAATTGAGCTGTTGCCTCCTTGTTGGTCGAATTGTTTGACTTGTTAGGTGTCTGTCTCTTCTTTTGAACAGGTTCAAGCGCAGTAAACTTGTTTTCCAAGAAGTTTATCAGCTCATCCAGAAGGTAGCTCTGAGCCTTTCTGATCTCCATGTAGGCTGCATACGTGTCGGAGTCCAGTTTGCCAGTGAGAATGTGCACCAGGATCGGATCCCAAGTCGTTGTGTCGATGCCCAGATTGTGAATAGCATGTATGGTCTCGACACTTGTGTCATGTAGCTTCTTCAGCTCGTATGCATTCTGTGTTTGCAACGCCGGTTGTCCCATAAGGGTTTGTATGTTTTGTAAACAAAAGTTGTCGGTTGTTGTACCTATGGGTGAGTATCTCCCAACAGGTGTCGTAATTATCAGCTGATACTGTAAGATGCACGATGCGCTCCGCCTCGCCTTTAAGTTTGCCCTTGAGGTGCTGCATCTTTTGCGTTTTGTCAACATGACATTGTTGTGGATGGCTTCACAGTATAGGTCCATGAATGTAGCCACTGGGTATAATTACCAGAAAGAAGGAATCTCAATTGTAGGCACTTGCTGATGCTGTTGAGATACTGAGTTGCTTTACGATTCAATTCCCTTTGTAGTTTCGTACAGGGTTTCGTATGCAGAAAACTCTTCTTCGTAGCCTACATCACCGCCAGAAGTCAGGTTATCGATTTGCCAGTGGAGCTCGTCGATCAGTTTCAGCGAGACTGCAGCGAATTCAGTTTGTCACAATTTCCCACTTCTGTCAACTCTTTGGTGTTGATGTTTTTAATCACCCCAGAGAGCGCCCGGAAATTAGTGCGTTGTTGGCTAATGAACTCATCAGACCTTGATGGTACTCCAGTTTCCGCAGTTTTCACCTCGTAGTTCGTCAGCATGTCACGAATCGCTTCGTACCGCTTCTTTGTGGTGGTGTAGGTATCATTGATGAAATAGTCGTCATCCAAGTCACTGTCTGTTTTTTTAGAACACCATGATTCATGTTGAACACCTCCCATTGAGCATTCAAAGCATCCAACCTTTCTGTATGTATGTTCTGACTTGTGAATCAGAATCCTTTTGAAGTTAGCCTCAATTTTAAGGATAGATTCAATGATTGTTCTCTTTGTTGAAGTAGGTTCTATGGTTTAAGGACGATGTAAATAGTTGGTTTCAGATGTGTGACTGCGACTCTTACGTAGTATGCACCTCAATCAAGCTGGTGAGACCCGCTTGTGGGAGGCCAGCAACCAAAGTGACACTACAGATAGAATCACGAATTACACTTTTTTTTTTTTTTTTTTTACAAATACACTTTACTGTTGAACTATAGACGTTAATATGCAAGTCTTAGTTCACGTCGAAAGCTCGAAGGACCAAAATGAAGGGGTTTTTTGAGTTGTGACCTTCATATAATTGATATGGTATATTAATGTAGGTTGTATCTTCTACGTTACGGATGTAATTAAAACTGTGTCCGTTTCCGTAGAGCGTTTATTGTACTGAAAATACTTATGAATAAAATGTAATTATAGTGAACGTGTCGCGCGCGCAGGCGCGATATCAAATTATTTTCTAAACTGTTGAAATATCATGTACTTGCTCGTACACCTTCATATTACTAACAAATTAATATGTCAATATCTAATCAATGCAACAAGTGTTGGATTATATTATACAGGTTAGCCAAATATTCCACATTATGTATTTAATTCACAATGACATTCGAAAATGAAAACTGACGAGTTTATTAATTAAAAGTATATGTGAGTGTATAATACTAGAATTTTGAAAAATCTATAATTTATGTTGAATTACCTAAAACATATGACAAACACAATTCTTATTAGTATACAGTAATCTATGTATTAGTATGTTAAAAGTGTCAAAGTATTGAAGAATTGGTGAAATCTAATTTAATTAATAGAGAAAATAAAATCACACAAAATATACACAAAACTATGTTAAAAGTGTTTGTCAGAGTAACTATATCCACAACCGTTACATCCTATCAAAAGCCCATTGCTGAACATAGACCTTCCTCAGATTTCCTCAAAGGAGGATACTTGCTATAGTTGCCATGCTTAGTAGACGAGTCGGCAACCACAGTTTTTTTATTGGTAGTTGTTAATAGGAAGACGCTGCTTAAATTCAGAAGAAATGTACACACATTCCTTCTGAATTTAATATTTATAGATATAGATAACATAAAAATAAATGGATGTTATTAGGGAATACATATTAGTGTTAATATTTGATTAAATACATCTACTATTTATGTTTATTATATTTAAACTCCATCAGGAAGCAAGAATTTTGTTTACATTATTTTATATTATTTTGTTGATTGTAGGTAATGTACATTCTTTCTGAATTTAATATTTTTTACTTTATTTTTATTTGCATTCCCAATTTTTTCAGTTACATCTACTTGATGCAGTTTGTTGTAACTGCCTAAGAAGTATTGTATTTATTTTATTAATTGTATTAATTGAAGATGCAAGAAAGTATTGAAACTGCTCATTCCATTAGAAGATTTGTATTCCATGTGGATCTTCAATTTTAAGAGCTCATTTTAAGAACTCAGCAGAAAGAGATATTATTTTGCAGTGGATACCATCACACCAGGTACTTACTTTACTTTTACAGCCTGTTAGTGATCCCTGCCTGAAATAGGCTTGCCCGGAGGAGTTGGCATAATCGCTTTGGCTCACAGATTGATGTTTGTAGTATCATACACCTCGCACTACAAACAATTTGGCTATTCACCACCAGGTTATCTTTAACTTTACAGCCTATCAAAAGTCTACTGCTGAACATAGACCTCCCCCACAGATTGCCTTATAGGGGAGATATTCGATAACCACAGTTTTTTTTCTTTAGTTGCTACTTCTTCCTTACCTTACCCCATATTTGTCTGCCTTTGTACTTAATACACAAGTAATATTTTTACCTTAAATGAAATTAGTGTAAATGTAAAACGTCTAGGAACATGTACTTAGTCAAATAATGTTATAATTCTAAAATAACTACTTCACTTGTTTACCTTCTGATTTGATGTATTTTATTTCTTTTACCTTAGTGGAATCTGGTTTACTACAAAAGTATTATGAAGGGAAACGAGTACATGCTATTTATATATAATTTAAGAGACATTAAGACTGTTTATTAGTAATAAAGATTGAAATAAATAAAATATTAATAAATATCATTATTTAGGTGGAAGACACTGTAAAACTATAGTCTGTTCGGTTAGTTGATGAAAAAAAACACTTTTCAGGTGGATTATTTAGAATGAGTCTGCAATCTTGTCGGCCGAGAGCTTCTACAACTGTATGGAGACACAAATGATAACAGGGATATGGAATTACAATTCATGAATATTGAAGACATCGGTAACATCCAACAAACACCCCTTATGCATGTAACTGTAACTCCTGCCATTTCCAGAGCGGCATCAACAATTACTATAATATGCAGACCTATTCTATCAAAAGGTTTAAATTATTTCTTAAGCAAAAATTGTCTAGTAAGGGTTATTATACTACTAGAGAGTAAATCACTGATAATAACCCTGGGAATGAGGTGATCGCTACCATGTTGTTTCTAAATGTTTTCAAAACAATTGTATAAAAATTATATTGTAAAATGTGCTTTTTTAAAAAGTCTCGCTGGTTTCTTGCTGATTCTTCCCAGGACAGAGGTTTTTTATGAACCAGTGGTAAAAGTAAAAAATGACTTTTAATAAGTATTATGTATTGTAATCTATATTGAATAAAAATGATTCTATTCTATTCTGTGGCTAGTTATAAGCGTGCTGCTTCTACTTCCCGACACTGTATTTTTAAGTTATGTAATCATTTATCTAGATTCTTAATACCTAAACTAAAAATAACTACTAACTTAAAAGAGAGATTGCTGATTGATAACTCATTTTATGTGCCACTGTGCGCTGTATTTGTGAATACTTAAATGAACCTCACAATGATTGGAATAATTTATATACAGTAGTAATGATGCATATTTATATAGTAATATAATATGCATCATTACTATATGGTAGTTTTGCCACAGTTGCTATGCTTGTGGCAACCAAAGCTTTTGTATTCTATAGGAGATGTTGCTGCTCATCTCCTGGTATCTTTATTTTACTCTGTTACGACTTTTACGACACCATACGGGACGAAACGCGATGGCAGTTGACGGAAGGGCTATACAATATTTTACATTATATATTTAATTTAGGGAAGACCTATGTTCAGCAGCGAATTGTTGTAATGATGACGAATAATAATCAATAAAACTTGTAATTATTGTTGCTTACTTGACCTGTTTCTACTATGTGCCTTATTATAAAAAAGCGCCTAATTTATAAATAAACGCCGAGGAATTGAATAGATGCTCTGGTACCTTTTCGTATCTCTTTCAATTGACAATTTCCTTTTGTTTTTTTTTATAGAATAAGTGTGACAAACGAGCACGGTCCACCTGATGGTAAGTAGATGCTGTGGCTCATGACATCTACATTTATCCTCGTTTAAGAATCAAAATGCAGATGCATTGTCACCCTGAGGACTAAGATGGAGTGCTTCGTTTCCAGTAAAAGGACTCCGGTTCTCTACACTCACCATACGAAACACAGGAGCATTAAGCTACTATTTTACGCTGGTAGCGTTTTCCGTGAGAGCGTGTCCTACCCCGGTCGAGCCGTATCCGTACACAACTAGTTTAAAACTTCTTCATCATTACAGCCTATAGGCCTCCCCCAAGGAATTATACAAAGCACGGTCCTGAGCCACCTGCATCCATAGACTTTTTGAATATCTTACCAGGTCGTCACTCCAACTAGAGGTAGCCGTCCCACTGAGCTTACCGGTACGAGACTGCTACTCGAGAATTTTACATTTTAGCTTTAATTGCAGTTGGATGTAAACATGCTAATCAATGAACACATATTAAAGAATGTCCTGGCACTGCACCTCGCGGCCTGTGATACTTATAATAGACTGCTTTAAGAATATGATGATTTTACAATAATAAACAATAAAATGCAGTGACAATACAGTGTTTCTTTTATCCTAACACAAATAGTTCAAAACACCTTACATGCTATTTATTTTTCGTGGTTAATATCGTAAAATGGGATATGTTACTATCCAGTCATTTTGGTTTTAATGGTGCTTGGAATGTAAACATGTTATTCAATCAATACAAATTAATAACAATGTCCTGACACTGCACCTGGTGGCATGTGTCACTTAATACTGCTTTAAGAATGTGATGATTTTACAACAACAAATACAGTGACAATACAGAGTTTTTTATCCTTACACGACCAGTTCAAAACATCTAACGAGCTATATAATTTCTCAATCGCTGTAGAGGTTAATACTCTCTAAACACCCCTTAATAGTTCACTGTTGGACGCACACATGCACCTAAAACCGTGTTACTGGTTGCAAATGATATTAGATAAATAAGTACATGTGTGCTTGTTTCAATATTCATTAACTTTTTTCAGGTGGGTTGCTTAGAATAAATGTGTATGTCTTGTAGGCTGAAATCTTGCCGAGCTGCTCGTAAGCAGAGACAAAAAAGTTTATGGATATTGAAGACAACAGTCTTATATCACATAAAATATCCTTATGATTCCTAACAATTTCATAAATGGACATGTTATTATCAAGTTATTTTGAAAAAATCTGGAATGATAATGACTGACAATAATAAATACAATTAAATTATACATGTATTTTGTAATCCTTACACAACTAGTTTAAAACATCTCACTTCATATTTATCAACATAAATAAACATGATATTACCTAGTCATTTTGGCTTTAATGGTGTTTGGGGTATAATAACTAATCAGTTAATATATTTTAAAGCAAAGTTTACACACTGCACCTTTACTAACCAACAAAGATATATCAAAATAAAGTCTTAACACCGCGCCTGTCTGTCTGTTCCACTATTAATAGACTACTTATTTTACTTTGTGTTTTTATCCTTTTACAACCAGATTAAAACATCTTTCTTACTATATAGCATGTAAAGGTAATATTATAAATGAACATATTATCTTTTATTCATTTTGGCTTTAATCATATTTATTTAATTACTGTAATGGTGTTTGTGATGTATATTCACTAATCAATCAATACATGTAAAAATAGCCTCACGCCATGTTTCTTGGTCAGTGTACTATTTTGCCGGAACTACTAAAGGATTTTCCATCAGTCTAAAAGTACCTATAAATGTTAAATGTACCTGCAACTTTGTTTTATGCTATTAATTATTTAGCTGTCCTATTCTATTCTATATACACTATTCTAATTCACAATACTAATAGAAAACAACTTTTAGTTTAGGCTCAGAAGGGCTAGTACCCAGAGCCGTAAAGCCAGATTAAAAAAAATAGCGTTTAGTTTCTTTTAGGTTATTGTGATATTCATATTTTAATTTCTCTGAATTCCTTTAGATGCGATAAAACTAATATTATTTTTGCAATCTATAGATTATAAGGAATAAATCGACATACATTTCATTAAGTATCCTAAAATTTGTAGTGGGCCCATTCTCCATACAAAAGAAATTGTCTCCTTTAAAATCATAATATTAGGTCCTTACATGAAATTAGCGTTTTGTCGTACTGACCACTTTGATCTGAAATATCTCCTCTTTGATTAAGAATTTCAAATTCAAATTTATAAATTCATTTAGCTGGTACATTTGAGTTTTGAAAACAGTCATTCATTTGTTTTTTCCTCATTATTTTATTTTTTTGCGTCGCTTATTACCGCACAATGGAAAACATGAAATAGCGGTATATTTACGAGTACGAGTTCTACTGGCACCAGTGCTGCAGAAACAGCTCGAAGGATTCATGATGTGTACAGCGCTGATGTCGCAAAAGAAAGCACGGTACGTTTTGGTTTCAACGTTTTCGTTCTGGAAAATTGAACTGAACCAATCTCGTGGACGCCGGAGACCAAAGTAGAAAATGAAGAATTAAAGGCTATTGTGGAAGCGGATCCGTCACAGCACTTCAGAGAAAGCTGCAGGCTTCTGGGGTAAGTGATTAAACTGTATTAACCTCTCAGGCCTTGACATTTTATGGGCCAACTTAGTCAGACCTATGGTCAAGTCAAAGAGTATAGTAGGTCAGGCCAAAGACAATATTTTTTGTAAATGATGGTAAATATAACTTAGAGTCATTACTATGTTCTTATCCAAAATAAAAATTATCAACAATTAAAATATCGCATTACTTGTATGAAGGTCAAGTGAACGCTAGAGAAACGACGATTGCAAGACGTTGTCGATAAATAAAATGTTTTGAGAAATTATCACCACGTAGTGTGTGTATAAATATTCATATCATACTGTGGGTGTCGTGAGGCGACTAGACTGAGAGGTGTTATTTTAATAACCGTGACGGATGCTCTAGTTCCATATTTTCGAACCCGTGGTAAATAAAAATGACTTTCAATAAGTATTATGTAATAATCATTATTAAAAAATACCATTCTATTCTATTCATAAAAATAACAGTAAAATATCACTTTGTCTTGTCCATTACTCATTAGACATGATTAATAAAATCGACATTAGACATGGACCAAAACGTTATTTTTCACCGTGACGTTATTAACCCATTCATTGCGGTGCACGCACAACGGCGTTATTTAAATTGCCATTCTTAGGCGGATGACGCCGATCGGCCTAAATTATATTTTAGCCATAACTTAGCCAATTTCTATTCTAAAGGATATACTTTTATATGCATGTTTTACATACATACATCATTATAGTCGCAGTTTCTGTAAATAATGATTTTAGAAAAATAACAAAACTATCCTCAGGCGCGGAAAACGCCGAACGGCGTCTTCCAAAGGTTATCGACATTAAAAACATTTTGATTAAATATTTATTTTGCTATTTTATTTTATGAAATTAAAAACAGTTATATAGGCTTTTTCGCGAACCAAATGGTCTCACACCGTCACCAATACTCTGTGACGATGGTCGAGCCTCACCTTCAAGTCATTATTAATTATCAAGTGAAACAAATTACGCTGCACTAGAAATAGTATGTAACTGAATACCCTTCGATGTTTTCTTCCCTAACTACTAATTCAAAACTCTACTTATTATACTTAGTACATTTAAAATAGTAGACTAAATACTATTATTAAAGTATTTTAACTTAAAAATCAGAGAAAAGGTTCAATCCCTGGTCATATTTCAATAATTCCGAAAATATTAATATAAAACCAATTTCTTTATTCAGTGTAATAAGAAATCTTTCTATAATGTGGAAAATATCTCTTACTTTATACTGAATAGAAAAGAAACAAATTCACTTACTATTTCCAGCCATATTTATGGTAAATAGAAATTGCCAGTATTTTAATAAAACTGCACTGTTAATCACAAAATAACTTATTATATACAATGAAATTTCGCCACTGAGTACGCAGTCACTTGCACATGGCGTAATCTGATGAGCGTCAGTAAAATTTCTGACCAAATAAGCAAGAAATAATTTTCATGCGGGAAACGCCGATCGGCGTCAAAGTGTTTAAATATGAGATGCGAA
Source organism: Parnassius orleans (assembly GCA_029286625.1). NCBI lineage: Eukaryota > Metazoa > Arthropoda > Insecta > Lepidoptera > Papilionidae > Parnassius > Parnassius orleans. The sequence goes on from JAGSMP010000918.1 coordinate 53,988, forward strand.
ACGCCTACCGGCGTTAGTCCTTTGAACCGCCCGCACCTACGTAATAAGTGCGATTTTTGAGCCGCCTTGAATGGGTTAATCACTCATGATTAGAGGCGACAGAGTGAAACAAATCAGAAGATGGGCAGCAGCGTCTCCTAATAAAGACTAAAAATAAAAACTGCGGTTGCCAACCCACCAAATGTGGCAACTATGGCAAATATCCCGGCAATATATGGGGACTCTTATGATCTGTAGTGGACTTTAATCTAAAAAGGACGAACATTTTTTTAATTTAGTCTCGGCGGAACGCGGGTGTTCCGTGCTATATTTAGAAGAGCGTTGTCGTGTTAAGCGACATTTGCGGCAGTAAAATCTTGAACCCTTTATTTCTATGACCATGGCAGCAGTGGATTGTTACGACCTTATGATAAAGAAAGAATTGTAAGGAAACTAAAAGGAGAGGAAGGGGAGGTTAATTTTATTATTTGAAAAATATTTGTGTGTAAAAGTCATCAAACATCAACATCAAACAATTTATTAAACAAGTTGCATAAACAAGTCCAATGGTTAAAACAGTAATAAATAACAAAACCAAAAGTTTCCTGAAAAGAAAAAAATTCAAATATTATATCATCACAACTAAAGCAAGTCGAACAACACCCCATATGTTAAAATCCATCAAGCAGTTTAGGCTACAGAGCGTAAAAGAAAATACATCCATACATGCGTACTGAAAACATTACCTGTCTTCTGAAGTAGCCAATTAAATAAAAAGGTTATATCATAAAACAAACCACGTAGTGACGGATTAATAATATCTTAAAAACATACCAGTATCTAAAGAATACACATGTCAAACCAATTAATGTGACAAATAGCCATTATTAAATAGTTAGTTATTACTAAGGCAAATCGAACAACACCCCGTATGTTAAAATCCATCAAGCAGTTTAGGCTACAGAGCGTGCAAAAGAAAATACATCCATACATACGTACTCGAAAAACATTACCCGTCTTCTGAAGTAGCCAATTAAATAAAAAAAGGTTATATCATAAAAAACAAACCATGTGGTAACGGATTAATAATATAAACTACCCTAGTTTCATCTAGTATCCTGGGTGCCGTAAGAGCACAAATTGTAATACCTAGTGCTTGAAAACAAATGGCGGAAAATATGGTTCTTCAATAGAAAACTTTCAGTAAAGCAAGATTTTATAGAGGGCATACGGATGATCCCCAACATCATCCAAAAAGAAAACAGGATAAATATCTCATGTGAATTTGTTTCGAACCAATCTCGTGCAAAAACATCACTGATAGAAGCCAGTTCTACAGCGTACCGGTTCGTTTCTGTCGCTATATGAGACATGATGCTATCGTCCCAATATTGGCGGAATGCCTCATACGCACTTCCGGACGGCGTGGTTGGCCCAGTTGTTTCGGCAAGAAACGTTTCTCTTCACCTTGAAAGGAGTCCATGGCGCCAATCAAAGTTAAGAGAAGTCGCATCTTCGAATAGGGCCGCACGTCCAATGCCATCTGCCTCATCATCATTATCATTATCTACTTCCATCCTTCTCCTTTCGGCCCTCCTCCCGAGCTTCCCTATTAGCCACCAGTCTCAAAATCCTATCTCGCAAATCCTCAGGCACATCATCATCTGTCACACATACTTGTATAAGTTGGTCACCGCCGCCACAATGAGGAGACGGAGGCGCGCGAGCACCACGGGCGCGTCGACCGCCTGTGCCCGTCGCCGGCCTGCTGTTACCCGCACGCCCCGCTCAGCACCACCACTGAACTCGCCAACACCTCCTCGTGGAAAAGTTCGTGTTCGTCCGCGAACAAGTACTGTCGCCGTCCAACCGCTCAACGACAACGACCACTTCTGACTAACATTTCGCCTACAAGACATATATATAAAAACAATATAATATAATTGAGTGCATACATATTTTATAAAATACTATATACAAACACAAAACAAAAATAGTTTTATTAAAAATAGCGATTTACATTCTATAAATACAAGGAACAAGCATAAATAGATAGATACAAAAATTGCATTTTTTTTATTATAAACCATAAAATAGTAATAAAGATGCATAAAATAAAATGGTATATAAGTACGTAAATAGGATGAATACATAATATCTTTATATATAAAAATTACGTGTCACATTGTTTGTCTGCGATGAAAGACAAAGGGCTTCGGAAAGAGCAGAACAAAGTCTGCCTGGTCTTGTAGTATGTTTATATATATACATATATACATATATAAAAGTACAAATATATGTTTTAAAACTATTGCATATAACATAAATGTGCAATAAGTATAAACAAATACTGTAACTAGACAATAGAAGAATAATTATATACAAATGAATTAGATTGAATCAAAGATGAAAGTAGTAACAAGTTAGTTATACCAGTTACTAGACTCCAGAGTCAGTATAATTCCTTCATGGGGCAACATAGGTATATGTATTTATAAGAAAGTCCCACAAAATAAGAACCTATCAATGAGTTATAAATTTTTAGTAAGCAAAAATTGTTTAGTAAAGGTTTATTATACTACCAAAGAGTACCAGGGTTTACATAGTTGATAATAACATCAACCATGTAAACCCTGGAACCCTGGGAATGAGGAGATTGCTACCATGCTGTTTCTAAATGTTTTCATACTAATTTTATTCTATAAAAGTTATTATTGTGTGAATTAATTCTATTTAAAAAAAAGTCCTGCTGGGTTTCTTGCTGGTCACTCCCAGGACAGAGACTTTTTCATATCTCTAATTTATGAGTGAAGAATTTCAATTGTATATAGACAGTATTTTAAAACTGTGGTAGCTTCTACTAACACATTTTGAAAAGCTTTAATACAAACATAATAACAAAATTTACTTACGGAAAAGGTGGTGACGATGCCAACGGCGGATTTTCTTGTGCTGGCTCGGTGGAAGATGCGGGTCCTAAAGGGAGATTTGGACACTCCAACTGCTGGCCATGTTCATCAAATATGGCCAGTAGGATAACCTCATTGGACTTACCTAAGTCCCCCTGATGCATATCCGTCTCCTGAAAAACATGTATGATAATAAGACATTTTAGACATGCATATGACATATTTTTATGGTTATGAATTAAATTGACCAGGATGGTGCTGCTGCCTTTTATTTAGTAAGTGAGAAAATCTGGTTTGCGGCATGTTTGCGTTATATGATAGGTGTAGATAATTTATCATTTATCACCGCCAACTTCTTTGCTCAGGGGTGCTACTGAGACTTTCTTGACGGAAAAACTTAATGATTTTTGACCTGACCTGGATTCGAACCCGACCTCATGATCAGCAGTCACTATACATCCAGTATATGCACTCATATTTATAATTATAATATAGAAAAGAGTATAATAAATTACTTACAACAGAATATGAAACATTTCTTCTCTCTGTCACTGAGATATTCGTCGTCCGAGTCGCGAAATAGCTCGTCAAATTCCGCCATTTTTCTGAAAATGGATGTAGTACAGTACACACATTTGAACATTTTGTCTTCATGAGGCTCGAAAAGAGTTAATAGAAAGTTTATAAATTTACATATAACATATAAGAATAAATAATAAGAATTATGAAATAATAAATTACTACACTCAAATAACTACTATGTAGAAAAAAACACTGAAATTTCATAAAGAAAAGAAATATATAACATTATTATATCGATATCGTAATAATATACACTCATTAGGAGCCCTCATATAAAAAAATCTAATCATAGGTACAATACGGCTGACGTATCTTGGCGAGTCCGACCTCGCGCAGAAGGTTACAGTTTTTAAGGAACAAAATGGTGGCATGAGGCGACGTACGGGGGCGGTGGTCTAGGCTAGAGATTGACCATAAGTAAACACAATCGACCCTTTAGTCATAAAATATCGCAATCGATTAGTTTTATTTAGAAGTTATTGATTTTGTTTATATAAGATATTAAACGAAATAGATTTACAAATATAGTGAATTTTGTTGATAATAAACAAGATTTCGACTTAAATAAAAAAAAAACTAAAAACATATTATTTTCTCAGCTGAAAGACATAATGTACTTAAATATCAAATATCTATTAACGTCTTCTTCATAAACGAGAATTTTAGAAAATTTAGAACCTCCTTATAAATTGCAAATAAATATATTTTATGTCTTAATTTTAATCGATTTGAATAAAATCGATTAAACAACACCCTCAGGCACGCGTGTTGGACATCCCTCTGGTTACCGTAAAGCTTCGCTTATTCGGCAATGCTCGGTACACGGTAATATTTCTCAGTCACACGTTAGCATTGGTGTCGTGTTCGTGTCGCTATCTCTGTCTTGAGCACAGTCGGTTAAGTTTTTTGTTATTGTTGTTTGTTTTATTAATAGTGTTAAGTTTGTTTTGTTTGTTTTATTTGTTTTATTTGTTTTATTTGCAAGTGTGTTAGCACTTATATTATTCGCCAAACATGCCACCAAAACATAACAGTGGAATAAAAAGTATTAAATGTAAATAATATTGTATGTGTTTGTGATAAAATCTGCCCCTATCGAAAGGTGAGGTATCAAATTGAATCTTTAATTTATAATGTCTCCAAAGTGTTTTGATATTTTTGTCACTGTATTAGGAAATTTTATTTGTACATTGGTATATATAAAAAATTACAATAACAGTTTTCTTCACGAGTGTTCATGCGCTAAACTTCGCAGAGCCTATATTCAGACTCAAGATACGTCGGCCGTATTGTATACAGTTTATTACGCTATCTTTGACCAACGCCATTTTTGTTGAAAACAATTTAATAATATTACGATATATCGAAATTATAACATAAAACGTATTTTCGCACATTGACTTTGTAAAATATGAAAATTTGTGTTTTTACATGATTTATGGTGATAATTATACGTTATATTTCATTTTCAGTTACTTATTGACTATTTTATTTCATATGTGAACGATAGTATTGAAGTACCAATTTTATAAATTTAGTAAAATTGTTACGAGACGAAATATATGCAAATAACTTTTTAAACTGTGTAATTACTTACCTTTTGTATAAAAACTCACAGCAAACTTTCCTTTAAAGGGTACACTTATAACTTATAATTAATACAGTGGTTTTGCACTCTCGGCGAAGCAGACGTACTGTAGTAAACGCGACGCATCATGGGGAAACTAGTAATTTGACGTAAATTCTTTAATTTAAAAAGCGTAATTTAGTAACGAGACTAATTCTAATAAAAATTTTAGAATTTGAGTTGTATAATTTTATAAATATCTTAAAAAGAATTGTTTTGAGGGGTCTACAAAGGTGACATTTGACTATCTCCTGTAATTCAAAGACTTCAAAGATTAATCCACTTGAAGCAAATCGGGAAAGTGAAAAACTTGAGCGATAGGTACTTATGAATTGAGAATCGAACTTGCAAACACGCGTCGACTGCTGTATTACTTGCTCAACCGACACAATGAAGGGATTTTAAATCGAATCATTACTTGTGATGAAAAGTGGATACTGTACGATAATCGGAAGCACTGTCGCAATGGCTGAACCCTGGAGACCCAGCCAAATCCTGCCCTAAACGAAAATTGACTCAGAAAGTTACTTGTAGAGTGTTTGTGGACTAGCGGCGGTGTCTTTCACTACAGCTTTCTAAAATCTGGCCAAACGATTACGGCAGATATCTATTGTCAGCAACTGCAAACCATGAAGGAAGAACTAGCTGCTAAACACCGAGATTTGTCAATCGCTCTAGGCCACTGCTGCTTCACGACAACGCAAGACCACACACTGCACAACAAACAACCACTAAGTTAGATGAGCTAATTGAATGTCTGCGACATCCACCGTACTCCCCGGACCTTGCTCCAACAGATTATCATTTTTTCCGGAATTTGGACAATTTTTAACAAGGAAAAAAATTCAACTGCGATGCGGCAGTCTAAACCGCCTTCAAAGAGTTTATTGATTCTCGCCCCCATGGTTTTTTTAGTAAAGGGATCAATGAACTACCTATGAGATGGCAAAAGTGCATAGATAACAACGGCATACTTTGATTAATTAAATATATTTTACAAAAAATTGACTTTATATTCTCCTCGTACAAAACGCCAATTTCATGTAAGGACCTAATATATCAGCGCAAATGTTCACGGTTAAGATCCATCGTTTTAAATGAAAAGTGCGGGAAGCGTTGCAGGAAAATTAATAGAACTTTGGTTTTTTAATATTGAGCAATTGGCCACGGAGTTCCATTTTAAATTTCGAGCATCTCAAAACTTATTGAGAGACCTACGTATTTGAACATGTAAGATTGTTTTGTTTTCCGTCTATGCTCGTGTTTCTGCGTGGTAAACTTGAAATGAGGATATCCGCAGTAGAGCCAGAATAACCGACATAGCCCAACGGATTAGGAAGCTGAAGTGGCAATGGGCCAGAACCGATTACCGATGGGGAAGAAAGGTTCTCGAGTGGCAGCCTCGTACTGGTAGGCGAAGGTAGGGTCCCCATAGGTTTAACCCATTTTTATATTCCACTTTCCAGCACTTTACAGCACCCATGGTCACAGGGGACTGAGGTGTTCGACGTCCCAATGTCATAGTTAACCACGGTTACCTTCATCTTAATATTACAAAATTTTGGTCCCAGCCCATATAATATGACAGCAATACTCCATGCACGACCGAACTTATACCTACTACTATTATTATACATTACTTTTTATATTGTTAACGACTGTTCCGGCGTGAAGTATTGTCGCATCTTTGATAGAAACAGAAACTTTTTTATTCAATATCTAATATAGAAAATTAATGTTTGTATTTTATGTGCTGTCATACCGTTCATCGGATTGCGCTAAAACTTTGTCAACTTATTTCACTTGCGCGAAGGTTATAGCATAGTACCTACAATTAACTTACACTAGATAGCGCGTGTCGTTCCGACAATTTATTTGAAATTTATACATCATTCAATAGTCCTAGATCCCAGGGCCACCAGACGTCACTTATTTTCTGACGAACGAAATGTAAGATTGGGTAGTGTTCACAGAACACAATTACTTTACCGAGAGAAGAACGCCAACTTCATACTAAAAAGAAAACACGTGTTTATGAGTGTACACTAAAGCGCCACGGTGGCACCCATATAAAACTTTAGCGGGAATATCAAACCTTGTATTCTGATTTTGGGTCGAGCTCACAAACCTATTGGGTGAATTTATACATTTGAGAGAGGTCCACTAAATTACTGAATTTACTTTAGAGGAGTATGTGGGATTAAATAAAACTAAAAATAGGTATAGTTATGTAATTTTATTTTTTGGAAGAGATTGTTTTATACACTATATATTACTATTGATGTTTTTTATTGCTTTTGCAGATAATATTTCCACGCGTAATATTGATTTATAACATAATATGTTATCGTGAGAGTTATGGAACACACAGAACATTAACGTAAATTTAAATCAGAAAAATTCTCATGGTGAAAACTTAACTCAGCCCAAATACATGATCTGAAACGGATAAAATTCGAGTTAATATAGTAATAATCCCTACAAATAACGATCAATTAATTCAAAATGCTTAGACTCACCAGAATATTGTCAAAAGTTTTTCTTCTTCTATTGTAGGAAACCTGCAGAAAGTGATCAGATGATTTTGTGCTTTTTATTTGCACAACACTTAATTTACTTTCGATTCTGATCACACATCGTGCATAAAATTTTTAAATAATAAATTAATTTATAGTCAAAGAGATTTAAATATAAAGATATACTATAGAGCGGATATAGGGAACATTTGCATACAAAAGCGTCTTAAGTTCGAGTTGAATGATCGTGATCAGGAACAGCTCCTTACTGATGTAGAAATAAGTTGTATACCTGAGCATAAGGGTGAGAACGTGACTCAACTTGTTATGCTTATTGGTGAAAAATTAAATGTGAAAATTGAAGAACAGGACATTGTAAGCATCCAGCGAATGGATCCACTGCGAGGTTACATAGAAGGAGAAGGCGCTGTTCAGCCACGACTATTGCTGTTGTACGCTTGGCGCGCCGAACACTGCGCGACCGTCTGTTACAAAGCGCGCGTGTCCGTCGCGGTGCCGATACTACAGGTTTTGGCCTGCCGGGTTCGCCGAAGAAGTTTTATATAAATGAGCGTCTTACCCGTATAAATCGCCAGTTATTCTTCAAGGCCCGTCAAATGGGCTCTAAGAGCGGTTGGAAATATGTGTGGACACGAGACGGTCGCATTTACGCGCGACGAGATCAGAACACGGAGGCACGCAGAATACGATGTGAAATCGATCTTGTCAAGTTTTTTGGCGAACCGGTGGTTGGCTAGACTTGGAGCTTTTGCTTTCATGTTGTTTTTTTAACTGTTTGCTTAACCTATTTTTTAAACTATTGGCTCTTTTAAATTTAGCAAAATTTTCGAAAATGATTTTTAGATTAATATGTCTATGCCCTACTCGTTTTGTCATGTATCCGCTTATGTCGCTTAATTATAATTATACTGTACTGTACTTTTTAATATTATTGAACAAATTATTTGTAAGTGCTGTGATTGATGATACATAATGCATATTATTTTGTATATATATATACATTACAGATGTTATACGTTCATATTTTCGGTTTAAAATGCTCTTTATTTTTGCCCATATTTTATAATATCCTATATTATCATAATAACTTATATCATATACAACTGTTTAATATATTATACAACACCGATATTTAGTTACACTAACTATTTAAATTATGATATTCAACTCTTTAGCAAAATATTAGATAACACTAAATTTGATTTGTTACACGGCTATAGCTATAGCTACGGTGCTGCTGTGTTTGTGTATATGTGTGTATATGAGTGTGTATGTATATGTATGTGTATGTATGTTTATATGCATATACTCTAGTTGCTCATGTCCTTATGTTCACATATATATTATGCTCTGTGCAAAATGGCGCCTAAAAATCAAAAGCTGAAGGTTGGTTTTAAATCCGGGTTCTTTGGGTACAAGGCATGAAGACTTCATTGTGGCAATGATGGCATGATGTTGATATCATGGCTATAAACGAGACCTGGCTACGTAGTGGAGAACAAGGTCGCGCACCATCTATCCCCGGTTAACGCTTGCGTCATATTCCGCGTCAAGTACCACCCGCGCACGTGGCGGTGGAGTTGATTCTATGTACGTCATGATCTCGCCGTAAAACGTATGTATTTCCTGCCGCAATATCAGTTGAACAAATGTGGCTTAATTTAACCGTTAACGGCATAAATCTGATAATAGGTATTATCGACCACCATGGCTTGACGTAGACATATTTTTGACGCACTTACTGATTCAGTATCATCTTTGCCCGTCGCGATAATATTGTGCCTTGGGTGACTTTAATATAAATTTACTGGTAACTTACAACAATACTCATAAATTCAATTTTACAAAATGCCTGAATTTAACCCAATATGTAAAGGAACCCCACATTTTACCCTAACAGTGCTACATTAATTGATTTAATATGCGCCGATCTACCAATCTCTAACGTAACCGTCGACTATATACCAACTCTAAGTAATCATGCTTTCTTAACATGTAACTTTAAAATCAATAAGCCAAAATGTCAACCAATTCAGTTCATGTATCGCCCAGTGAAAGACATAAATCGTGATAGTTTTAATTTCGAAATGGGAATCTATGGCTCAATTACCTCATGTAAATGATATGGTTACTCAATTCAATTTAACAGTGTTAAGCCTATTCAACCAATTCGCGCCACTAAAGCTTAAGCAACTAAAGGAGCGTACATATCCATGGATTACCTTTACTATTCACGAAATGATGAGACTGCGGAATGAAGCACATAATCGTTTCCGCTTTACTAGACTAGAAAAGCATAAAAGTTATTACAAAGAACTTAAACATGCTGTAAACTCAGCTTTATATCGCGAAAAACAGGCCTATTTTTAATCAATATATTGTTGCGCGCCACTATTAATGGTTTTACAGCATGGCCTAGTTACCACCAGCGCCCTAGTATCGAGTAGCAGAACTAGGAGAGTCAAGATCCCTAGAAATTTCGGGACCGATATGTACTCGAACATTCTAGATGTTTCTACAGTAGAAGGTTCTGGAAACTATCTGAGGCCCTATAAGGCCGGTATAGACCGCGACCGAGTCAGTATTGAATTGGCGATACAAGCGAAGACTTCGAAGCGATACAACTGCGAACTAAAGCGATCTGTAGTAAAATTGTGTTTTGTTATTAGTGTAGTTTAAAGTTGTAATTAGTGTTAGTGTAATTAAAGTGTCAATTTTGTAATTCACTCGGCAGTTTTAATTGTCTCGAACCCCAAGCTGTAACAATTGGTGTCAGAAGTGGGATTAATCATGCCGATTTTACCTAAAGATGACACGGAGGGTATCCGTACCAAAGTCAACGCCAACAGGAGACGGACCAAAACGACGTGGTGGTACAACATCGCAAGCGTCGGAGGCCAGCTGCCGACCACGGAGGTCGGCCGTCAGCAGCTCCTGCATTTGCAGCACCTGACTTAGGTGCTCTGGTGATGATGCTGCAGGAGCAGGCTCGCCGACAGGAGGAACAGGCCCGCCGACAGGAGGAACAGGCCCGCCGACAGGAGGAACAGGCCCAGTTAAAGAGCAGCTGCAGCGCGACAGGAGGAACAGGCGCGTCGGTTGGAAAAGCAGCCGCAGCGGGACAGGAGGAGCAGATGCTTCTCGCGAAGGACCTTCACGCTACCTTCGGGAAAGAGATAAGGGAGGTGAAGGAGGTTGCTCAACATGACAACCGCCTGTCGGAAGCTGAAACCCGAATCAACCAAGTGAACAATCGGGTTAACAACGTGATGGCTGACGAAGAAAACGCTGGACGAACTAAAATTGGGGATGGAATTACAGCTCCGTGGTAGCTACAACACCTTCGCTACGTGGATTCAAAGTGCCGCCGTTCGACGGGACTTCTTCCTGGTCGGCCTATAAAATCCAGTTCGAGGCTGCGCGAAGGCGAACGGCTGGAATAAAAGTCAGGCCATGACTGTTTTCACCCTAGCCTGCGCGCGACCAGGCCTTAACTGTTCTGGAAGCTCTCGGTAAGGAAGTGACTTACGAGCAGCCCTTTGAGGCATTGGAGGCGATATGGCGACGCTCACCTGAACACGTCTTTCGTGCGCAGCTCAAAGATCGCGTGCAACGCAGCAACGAAAACCTGTAGCAGTGGGCCCTGAGGTGAAAAAGCTGGTTCGAAAAGCATACCAGTCTGTACCTGCGCTCATTGTAGGAACCTGGTGCAGACATTCATCGACGGCATCCGCGACCTTGAAGTCAGAGCTGCTGTGAGGCTCGGGCACCACGAGACGCTTAAGGACGCGTTAGCCCATGCACTGGAGGTGGAAGCCGTACGGCAGGATCATCATCCCATCGCGTCGAGGTTGCAGCAGCGCAGTTCGCGACTACAATAGCGATACAGCCCTAGGTGCTACGGCTGTGGGGGGCCATCTTCGATCCAGCTGCCCAAGAACTGTAGAAGGGAGGTGATCGATCTCGAGAGGGTAGTGCCACAGCACCGCCCAGCAGCAGCAGGAAACGAGTAAAAGCCAGGACTGGGGCGGGTGCTGGCTGATGTTAAAAGAGCCCCAAGGATTTCGATCTCACAAACCCATGAAACAGCTAATCATCAAAGGCGAGGTCAACGGAACGCCGTGTAAACTGACCATAGACACTGGAGCCTCTCGCACGGTTGTCAGTTCCCAACTTATAAGTCAGTTCCTTGGGAACCCGCACAACCGAGAGCGCATTAATTTGGTAACAGCCACCGGTCAGCGCATACCCGTCCGTGGAGAGAAGGAGATGGAGTTGAAGTTAGGCAACATGATCTACCTGCATAATGTCATCGTGGCTGATATAATGGACGACTGCATCCTGGGCCTAGACTTGAGGAAGAATTGTTGTGAGATCGATGTTAAGCAAGGTGTTTTGAAATGTGGATGAGGAACTTTTCGTGGAAGGAGCGATACCGGGAATGTGTACAGCCTTAAGAAGATTGTTCTGCCGCCGAGATCGCAAACGATTGTGCTGGTTAGTCTTCCTCGGAATCCTGGGCAAGCTCATCGTTGTGTACTCGTGAAAGGGTGGACAATGACCTTCCGTGGAAAGTGGCTCGAACTTGGTCAGAACCACCGACCTCAGGAGTACGTGTGCTGAACCTTTGTGATCAGGAACAGATTATGGAAAAGGCACACTGGTTGGTACTTGTGAGAAGTGGATTGCGAAACAACAATACCCATCACTGGGACCCCAGCAAGGTGCACAAACGAGGGTGACCACACTTTAGAAGACTGTCGCAGCGTCTCTCCCGAATGAAGTGGTCAAGGCGAAGAAGTTGTTACTCAAGTACGCCGATGTTTTCTCGTCAAACGATGCTGACATAGGAAAGACTGGCTTAGTTCAACAAAATAAACACAGAAGAATTGCCTATCCGTCAGCGCCCAAGAAGATTGCCGGTAGCACGTGAAAAGGAAGTGGAAACCATGATTGAGGGAATGGTGAAGGATGGTGTTATTGAACCTTCATCTAGTCCATGGTGTTCACCTGTGGTGCTGGTAAAGAAGAAGGACGGTAGCATGCGGTTTTGTGTTGACTACCGCCGTCTGAACGACGTTACGAAGAAGGACAGCTATCCCTGCCAAGAATTGATGACACGCTGGACATGCTTACAGGCGTAAAGTGGTTTAGTACGCTGGACCTGAAAAGTGGCTACTGGCAGGTTGAAATAGACCCTAAGGACAAGGAGAAACTGCATTCTCCACAGGAAAGGGTCTGTGGCAATTTAAAGTCATGCCGTTTGGATTGTGCAATGCTCCAGCAACTTTTGAAAGGTTGATGGAGCTTGTACTCTCGGGCTAATTGGCGACGCCTGTCTGGTCTACTTGGATGACATCATCATCGTAGGCCGTACGTTTGAGAACACCTTCAAAACCTGGAACGCGTGCTCATGAATCCAGAGTGCCAACCTCAAGTTGAGTCGAAAAATGCTCACTATTCAAACGGCAAGTTAGCTTTTTGGGGTATGTAGTGTCGAAGTAAACGGAAAAAATTGCTGTTGTCAAGGTTGGCCGGTTCCAAAGACAAGACAGGTTAGAGCATTTTGGTTTGTGCTCCTATTATCGGCGATTTGTAAGAACTTTGCAGATATAGCCAAACCTCTGCACAAGCTAACCGAGGAGAAGCACATTTCTGCTGGGATGAAAGTTGCGATATCGCATTCCAGGAGCTCAAGGACCGTCTGTGCAAAACACCTATTTTGGGGTACCCTGATGCGAGCAAGGAATTTATAGTTGACACAGACGCAAGTGATATAGGACTTGGCGGTGTGTTGTCTCAAAGAATGGTGATCAAGAGGTTGTGATAGCGTACTTCAGCAAGTCTTTGTCAAAGCCAGAAAGGAACTATTGTGTCACAAGACGGAATTGCTTGCTGTGGTAAAGTCCTAGCATTTTATAAATATCTTCTGGGGCGGAAATTTCTTACAGACTGACCATGCTGCACAAAATGGCTATTGCAGTTCAAAAATCCAGAAGGACAAGTTGCGAGATGGATTGAGCTACTACAGAATACGACTTTGTGATCGAACATCGCAGCGGGAAATCTCATGGCAACGCAGATGCATTGTCAAGACCTTGTCCTGAAGATTGCAAGCATTGTACTAGGCAAGAGGGTAAGGAAGTGGTATCTGTGAGGATGCTTATGACAGACCAGCTCAACAATGAGTGGAAAGACAGCCTACGACATGCACAGCAGGAAGATTCGGACATTAAGCCGATTCTGGAATGGATGAAGGCCAGTGCTCCTAAGACCAAGTGGAGTGACGTTTCAGCGATGAGTTCAACCACGAAAAGCTATTGGGCCCAATAGGACAGCTTGCTGATTCAGGAGGGAGTCTTGTGCCGTAAATGGGAAAATGGTCAGGAGACAGTTGTCATTTGCAAATGGTTGTCCCTAAAGCTAAAGTACCGGATGTTCTACAGCTGTACCATAATGGTTGTTCAGGAGGCCACCTGGGAGTTAAACGAACTCTACTGAAGATCCGAGAACGGTTTTACTGGGTCCACTGTCGTGACAATGTCGAGGACTGGTGTCGCAAATGTAGAAGTTGTGCGGCTGTAAAGGGACCTCAAACTTGTTGGTGCACCATGGGAGAGGATAGCCATTGACGTTGCGGGGCCGTTTCCGGAAAGTGAAAGTGGTAACAAGTATTTCATGGTTGTGATGGATTACTTCACTAAGTGGCCAGAAGTCTTCGCCATTCCAAATCAAGAAGCTTCAACAGTTGCAGATAAACTAGTACATGAAGTCTTCTGTCGTTTTGGAGTACCTTTAGAGATTCACAGCGATCAAGGAAGGAATTTTGAGTCTCAAATATTCCAGGAAACTTGCCGAGTTATGGGTACTCATAAAACAAGAACAACTTCTTACCACCCACAATCTGATGGAATGGTAGAACGATTTAATCAGACATTTGAGAGGTACCTAGCAAAAGTTGTGGAAAAACGGCAACGAGACTGGGACAGGCACATACAACCGTTTTGTTGTCATATCGAAGCGCTGTTCACGAAAGTACATCAAACACCTTTAGCAAATTTTGGGAGAGAATTACGGCTGCCTGCAGACCTGATCACCGGAATACCACCTGATGCCCCACGCAGTATAACCGATTATGCAAATGACTTGCGGGACAAAATGAATGACATTTATGAGCACGTCAGACAGTCGGGCCAGCAAACGTCTGAGAAGATGAAAACAAGGTATGACCGCAAAATGAACAACAAAGGGTTTGACGAAGGTTCACTAGTGTGGTTACACAATCCAGTTCGCAGCAAAGGAAATCTCCTAAGCCTTCAAGCTAAATGGGACGGACCGTACCGGATTGTGACAAGGATCAATGACGTAACCTACCGGATACAGAAAGGTGCAGAGGTACCCTAAGATCGTCCATGTGGATCGACTGGCGCGTTATTATCAATCATGCTCGGGACGAGCATGTCTTAGAGGCAGTGGTGCGCCACTATTAATGGTTTATACATGGCAACACTAGTTACCACTAGCGCCTCTAGTATCGAGTAGCAGAACCGAGAGTCAAGATCCTTCTAGAAATTTCGGGACCGATATGTACTGAACATTCTAGATGTTTCTACAGTAGAAGGTTCTGGAAACTATCTGAGGCCCTATATAAGGCCGGTATAGACCGCGACCGAGTCAGTATTGAATTGGCGATACAAGCGACTTCAGCGATACAACCTGCGAACTAAAGCGATCTGTAGTAAAATTGTGTTTTGTTATTAGTGTAGTTTAAAGTTGTAATTAGTGTTGTGTAATTAAAGTGTCAATTTTGGTAATTCACTCGGCAGTTTTAATTGTCTCGAACCCCAAGCTCGTAATAATATAAACCGCAACTTAACTAATTCTAAAGCTTTTGGAACAATCTTAAACGGACAATAAACATATCAAAAAATCTAGAGGCTATGCAATTCCTGACCAACTAAATGATCCGGATTTGATTAATTCTCACTTTTGCACTATACCTGGAAATGATTCAGCAGAACATATTTTCTTTAACTCCCATCGATTCTGCTCTTCAACATTTAAGTTAAGTGTTACAGACGAAAACACAATAGCCAAAATAATTAATTCACTTAAGTCAAATGCTTTGGGCGCTGACGGCATATACCTGAATATGGTTCTTTTAACACTTCCTTACACGCTAAAAGTAATCACCGCGATAGTAAACAGATCGATAACCACGTCTTATTTCCCTGACGTCTGATAAACCGCTTTGGTTACACCAATTCCAAAAACCAATAGTATTGTAAATTACAAAGACCTGCGCCCTATCAGCATCCTAGCCTGTTTGTCGAAAATTCTGGAAAGAGTAGTATGTACACAGCTTGAGCGTACTTGGAAGTAATCACATACTACCGAAACTGCAGTCTGGTTTTAAGCATCACAGCACGACAACAGCACTATTAGACGTAGTGGACAATATTTTATCTCAAGATAAAGGTGAAGGAACAATTATGGCACTCCTTGATTTCTCACAGGCTTTCGATTCTCTTAATATCGAATTATTATTGTCCAAGCTTTCCTATTATGGATTCGATCCGACCGCAATCAAGTGGTTCTCCATTTATCTAAATGATCGCATGCAGTTGGTTAAAATAATTAAAAGATGGTACATTCTCTATCAAATCCTTGTCCTGTAACAGAGGAGTTCAAGGATCCATACTAGGCCCTCTTTATTCATATTGTATATAGCAGATATTAGTACAGTCATTCAGAACTGTAAATATCATATGTATACAGACGATTTGCAGGTATATCTTTCCTTTGTACCAAGTCAAACTAACTGGGCTGTTAATAATTTAAATAGAGATCTAACGAAAATCGCCCAGTGGTCAGAAGCCAACTCTTGTACTCAATCCAGCAAAATCAAAATACATAGTATTGGGATCAAAGCGACAGATAAATCGAATAGTTGCAAATAATCTGATTTGTGTGTCCTCAGGAGACAGTTAATCGTGTGACTGAAGCCAGAATCTGGGGTTGCTGATGGATGACGCGCTTCGCTTTGAGACACGTGCTCAGATCGCACGTAATTGCTTTTACAGACTAAAAGTGTTATACCGAATACGTGACTTTTTGGTGATCTGCGCGTTAAGTTTGCAACTCCTTGTACTCTCAGGCTAAACTATGCCGATACGGTATATGGACCAAGGCTACTTTCGAAAACTGACCGAATAATTCAGAGGATCAAAATGCTTGTGCCAGAATATACACCACATTCCCCACGAACACGTTAGTCCCTATTTAAACAAATCAAAGTTATTAAGAATGTCCCAATTAAGAGCGCTACATTTGGCAACACTAATGTTCGGTGTCTTTCAAAACAAAGCCGGGTATCTGTTAGAAAAACTAAAATGGCGCAAGGACGGTAATTTTAAAACATTCGAACAAAATCAAGTGTCCTTTCAATACCAAAACACACAGCGGCAGCATTCCGCGGTAGTTTCCGATATGCAGCTACTAAATGCTGGAACAACTTGCTACCTATCCGTCAACTAAATACCATCAGCCTTTTCAAAGTAAAAAGTAAAGAATACTTTTGTCAGTTTAACTTTTAGGGCGGATAAAATACCATTTATTTTATTTTCATAGCATAATATAAATATCTCCATTGTTTTATAGTAAATACTCATTATATTATTTATTATATACATTTATATATACCTGAAGCATAAATAAAGTTCCCATCCTTTTCATTTCCATTATTTTATTTTTTTAATAACATCTTTCTCGAAAATAGAAATAAAGTGAACACACTATCCTCACGGGCGAGTCCAACCTCAATGGGCATTGCTGAAAACCAACGCTACCGCAATTCTGCGATAGCATTATGTTGAGTCAGTGCCCTTTCAGCATCATCATCATACAATCGGATAATTTTATGTCTGTTTTTTCTTATCTACTTTTATCTTTGATGTTTTTTTATGTATCATTTTATTTTCTGTATCAAAACTGTATGAGTGTAAGTTGCTGAATAAATGCATGTCTATGTCTATGTCTATGTCAAAAACTTTGAGCTCGCGCGTGTGTATCGCCCTCTAGCTAAACATAGGAAAACTACGCTGAATATTTATTAGGAAAACATTTCAGCTACTCCCCAGTAAGTGACGCTAATAAATGTAAGGTATAAACACGTTTTAGGAATGTTACCGTTTCGACATTAAAGTATCGATAATGTTGTTGAAGTTAGAATAGAATAGAATAGAATAGAATAGAATAGAATAGAATAGAATAATTTTTTATTCAATATAGATTACATGTGTAATTCTTATTGAAAGTCATTTTTTACTTTACCACTGGTTCGAAAAAAAAACCTCTGTCCTGGGAAGAACCAGCAAGAAACCCAGCAGGACTTTTTAAAAAAGTAAATTTACATTAATGGTTGTACAAACTATTTAAGTACAAAATTTATTTTAGAAACTGCTTGGTAGCGATCACCTCATTCCCAGGGGTTATTATCAATCATATATTCATTTGTACTATAATAACCCTTTTTATACAGTTTCAGCTTAATAAAACATTTAAACTTGGTAATAGAGAGAGCCTGTACACTTTCCGGGACCTTGTTGTAATAGCGTATACCAAGAATGAATTACTGACTCTGTGGAGTCGAGAAACTTGTATCACTAGCTTGTGTTTGTTCCTAGTGTTTACAGAATGTATATCACTTTTTACTAAAACTACCTTTGTTTTGTGAACATACATTAAATTTTCGTAAATATACTGAGAGGCCAAAGTTAATATATTTATTTTTAAATTTATCTCTAAGAGACTCTCTCGGTTTTAGGTTGTAAATAGCTCTAATGGCCTCTTTTGTAAAACAAAATAGTTTCTGAATCAGTTGCATTTCCCATAGCAAAATCCCATAAGACATTATGCTATGGAAATAACTGAAATAACTAGTCTAGCTGTCTCGACACTAGTGAGACCTCTAATCTTTTTACAGCATAGGCTGCAGAACTTAGTCTGCTTGCTAGTTTGATATATGGGGCCCCACTGAAGCTTTGCGTCGAGAGGATGCCAAGAAAACAGTGGATTCAACAGGGCTCAGTTCTTCCCATTTAAAACACATTGGTACCCAGATTTTTAACATTCGTTGTTGTAAATTTAATACATTTAGTTTTATTTCCGTTTAAAATAGATTATTAACGTTAAACCAATGCACTAATTTTGATATAGCATTATTCACTTCGTCATTTAAATGATTGACGTTTAAGTTTAAAAATCAAGGAAGTATCATCAGCAAATAATACTATATCATGATTATCCCTACAAGGAAGGTTACTAAGTTTGTAATGCTTTAAGATATAATAATAGGAATATGCATGCTTTTTTATTGTATAAATCTATTTATTATGACTCCCATCACACCAAAAAAATCATATAAACTTTTTAAGTCATGAATATCGCCATGAGTGAAATGAAATGTAATGAAATAAAATATTTAATTTCCAATAACTAAGAATCAATTCAAACAGCAGTCACATTGGTGGCATCTTGGATGACGTCACTAAGTCCATTAGACGCTATAATAATAGCATATGATTGATCGGTCGGCGTCGAAGACACGTTGCGAAACGTCAAATCCAATAAGAGAGCGCCTCCATGTTTTTCAAATTTGTTTCTTTTACAAAAATACACTTTAAATCTAACATATTTTAGGAAAGCACTGAACTTAAAAGTCGTTACACGATAAATTATTATACAAATTCACAAGTTTGCGCGTTTACCGCTAAAAAGAACACCTTTGTCGTATCTTCTCAATTTCAGAGCACTTCCCTTGTTGCCGCAGCCAGTAGCGGAATCTTCGGCGTCGACATATCGAATGATCTGCAGTGGGATGGTCACTTAGAAGAGAAAGCTAAATTGGCTTCTAAAAAGCTTGGCGTACTCAGTAGAACGTTTCATGCCTGCACATCGTTTGCAACTTTACAAGCGCAGGTTCGGCCTCACATGGAATACTGTTCTCATCTCTATGCCGGGGCTCCCCAGTGTGAGCTCCTTCCACTTGACCGTATAGAGAGCAGAGCGGCTCGAATCGTCGACGACCGAGTTCTCTTTAATTGGCTCGATTCACTGGCGCTGCGTAGAGATGTTGCATCCCTTTGCATTTTTTATCGTATTTACCACGGGGAGTGCTCTAAGGAATTGTTCGGATTAATTCCAGCCACCAAATTTCACCACATAATTTGGATGCGTGGCGGTCCACTACCGTGCGATTTATTAGGAGTTTTCTTAGGAATCGTTTACCATCGGCGAATTTTATAGACCGATACGACTTAGGGACCTTCAAGAAACGAGCTTACTCCTTTTTAAAAGGCCGGCAGCACATCAGCAATTCTCCTGCTGTTCTAGAATTATATTAAAATTTTAAAAAGAAGGCTATCTTGTTAACTGGTTGTACTAGCTGACATAGACGTTTCACGTTAAAACCAACTGCCGTGTGCCCCGACACTGGCCCACCCGATTTCTTTATTGGTACAGTAGTTATTAGTATAGATACAGTATTGTTTACTGTTTCACCTAATATTTTTTATCGATAGCACCAATCGATAAACGTTGTCATCACTAACTCATTTGGTGACGTTACTGGATAACACAGGGCGCTTATTACAATAATGATAAATGTTCTAGAACAATCTACCAGAAATAATAAAATTTTAAAATTATGGGGTAAATATACATACTTGCGATAATAAACCGAAATCACATTCAGTTTTTACTACATATCGGGACTTACAATACCTTAATGCACATTCGGGCATATTTTCTTTAAAAATATTTTTTAAATTTAGGAAACGAATGCGTCTTGAGCTTTTGACGATGTCACTAAGACTAAATGACACAAATCCGAAATATATCCTATAGGACATAAGTAAGAGATGACCATTTTGTTGCTGATGTCCGGTCTATTACTATTACTTAAACGTCTTTGTACATAGTCAACATCTCACAAAAAATCTTTACACACACAATCGCGAAGAAATGCCTACAAACGAAAATGAAGTATTCTAAACCAATAATAACTGAATTTAAGCAAACCGCAATAACAAATATTAAAACCTAAACCTATTAAATAAATTTAAATCAATTTAAGAAAATATTTTCAATATGAGAGACGTTGACAAACATATGTCATTTTTTCTTCTTTTAATTCATGGCTTCTTTTGATAGAATTCGGCTTATATTCAATAGTTCAATTTTAAGCAATTAATAGATGAATTAATTGTGCAAATCTCAGAGTAATATGTATGTGTATACTCTAATGAGCAACCAAAAAAAAAGCTTAACACAGAATTAGCATTTTCAGCTTCTTCCGATATACCTAATATTCCACTTTGTATCTAATTTTTAAAATGGCAATCTGAAACAACGCAAAAGAAAGAAACAGTGATATCTTTTTCTCGTTTTAATTTTATACGCCCAATCCACACATAGATAAAATTATGATTGTGTGCAAGTTTCTCGCATCATAGTATGTACTATGATGGCGTACTTAATGTTGCCAGCTTAACTAATATTTTTTTCCTTTATTTAATCTTATTACTAGAATTATATAATTATATCAAATTACATAAATTACCGAATTGATTACCAAAGCTC
The DNA here is from genome assembly GCA_029286625.1 of Parnassius orleans. Taxonomy (NCBI): domain Eukaryota; kingdom Metazoa; phylum Arthropoda; class Insecta; order Lepidoptera; family Papilionidae; genus Parnassius; species Parnassius orleans. The sequence continues at coordinate 75,263 of JAGSMP010000918.1, forward strand.
AGTTAAAAAAACCGTAATGTTCGGCTTAAACTTACAAAGACCTAATAATTTTTTAAACCCTATATTTATTGTTTAAGATCCGCATAATAAATATATGTTTCTTGAGTCAAACCACATAAAAACAAATTTTATGTGGTTTGATTATGTTTGATTTTAGTTAAATAATAAGAATTATTTTTAGTAATAATGAGTGTGCGTAACAGCGTAATATGTAACACTCGTTACAAAAGGAAAGTGGGATAACATTCCACAAGTAAGTGAATTTACAGCTAATATTAAACAAATGGAGAAGTTTCATGATGTTGTTAATATTATATTCAACGTAATGGTATGAAAATATAAATCAATCTCTGAAAAAATTTTGAAATCCATCAACAAATGACTTAGAAATAGATTATTGAATTTTACCTATTTTAGTACGGAACGTCTGTGGTTTCTAATTCGCCTGTGACGTCATTTGACCTATCCGTGATCGCCGCACCACGAATAATTCAAGTATTAGTTCTTGTACAATTATTTATTCTGTGGTATTAGTTTCAGAGTCGCGCCAGGGCTCTTGCTTCGTTCGTGTTTATATACGTACAGTCGTGTTTCTTTTTATTTATGAGTGTGTAGTTTTTATTTCATTATAATGGAAGAAGGCTTCGTTCTAAGGACAAAGTGATAATTTGCCTAATATTGTTATATACACAGTGATGGACTTTTTTCTTTAAATTCGTCTTATGTTAGTGTTGAAATAAAAGGAGTTAAACTTTTTAAGTAAATATATACTTTTAAGTTTATTTCAACAGCCACATTTTTGTTTTAAATAAAAATGTTAATTTTTTTAATCGCTGTAGAAAATTAGTATGATAAAATATTCATTTCTTGTTATAAAACTATTGATTTTAATTAAAATTGAAAAAATATTATAAAATCTAATTATTAATAACCAGTGTTGCCACCTTTTACATTAATTACACATCGACATCGATTGTTCATACTTAAAATTAAATTGTAAATTGTAAAGTAAATTGCAGATCGAACCCACGACCTTTCGAGTTATTATTAGGCCGAGTTAATATTACGCTACTGACGCTTCAAATATAAAGTAAATAACAAATACATTTACATAAAATATGTAGTTGTTTTTACTGAATACCTAAGTTATTCCGAACCTACTTATAACTCAATAGGTATATCAACAAGTGGAATGCGGGAAGTAAAGACTGTGTAAGAACCTCCAAAGAAGGCGGAGTTATAGCCGAAATAAGAATTTTTTATTTTTTGTTTTTTGGCCATATTGACCCCCTAGGAGTGTAATGAGAACTTTTTGCCCCTATTCAACCATGACCCCCATGACATCCTCTACATGACATCCTCTACATGATAGGCTATTCAAACTGACTAGGCCTAAAGTTCGATTCACCCCCCAACTGATTTCTAGTCTTTACTTCCATTTGCTTCCAAATCAGAAATAGGCAGCTATTATTAATAGTTACATCAAAATGATCTTTACACACATATTTAGTGATTTTAGGTCCAATCAAATCACGGTTCATTAGTTTGCACCACTTTTTCCTTGTTGTTATATTATTTGGTACACGAAAAAAAATATTGAGATTTTTAACTGTTGTGCTTTGACATATAGGAACAATACAATATTTGTAGGCATTTTTTTAACTTCTGCCATCGGGTTATGAACAAAATACGAATCGAACGGCGGAAGCGACTACACAACAATAAATTTGTACGTACTCGGCAAATACGTGCTGCGTCGTCTAGGTCAAATGACGTCACACGATGGAGCGCCGCGTGTAACAAAATTATTCTTTCAAGCGCAACTTCAAAGTCCCATAACTTTTTCATTTCTAGAGATATTTTATTAATTCTTTCACATTTTTGTTTTATTTTACTCAAATTTTTATAATTTATCCATTATATAAAAATGGAAACTTCTCCATTAAAACTATTTGATAATATAGGTACTTAAATATTTGTTACTAATCTTAATATCGTAATTATCAACATGTTTGGCTTTATATTACAGAGTTTTGATAAGCAATAAAATTCAATAGGGTTATAGAGTTCCTTGTCTATAATACTTATCGATGTTCTTTTCTACCCATATCTGTTAACAACCAAAGTCGCCGATAACAGATAATTATCAAATGTTTATTAATTAACAGGTTTCCTATTGAACCTAGACTAAAATTATGGCTAAAAAGCACAAAAGTTGTGAATTGTCGTCCGAAACAAAATGATTATCTTTGTTCTAAACACTTCACAGAGAACTGTTTTATTGGACATGAGAAACGCACCACTTTGAAAAAAATGCAGTATACCCATAATATTTCCTGGTAGTACCAGTACCAGTAAGTATAAAAGTATGAGATTATTATTTCGAATGTTTTTTATTTCTTCTCTCCTTATTTTCCCCTAGACTCAAGGGCCATAGCCAAGTATAGAAAGGTCGCCTGATGATTGATGACTTTGTGTTTACAAGACGTAAATTTGTTAAATCTGTTTAAATATCACCGATTAATTATATCAAGGGAATAAATTTATATTGGGACTGCAAAATGGGTTTGGTAACCCACATGGTAAACGTAGGGCTACTCACATGGCTGGCCCAAGGTGGCCACTCTGAGTGGGCTTGTCGAGCCCTTAAATGTGAGTTAGTGGCCTGCGGCTAAAGGAGAGTCCTCTCTCTATATCGCTGCAGCCGAGGTGGAGTCGCAAGGGAAGAGAATTGCTGGTATGGCGATGCGCCACTCGACTATCCTCCGCGATTTTGGCGGGGCTGTACCACTTGGTGCTTCAGAGTGTTCGTTTTTTCCTGGCTCCATAGCCTCCACATATCGGGCTCGGGGAGTCCGTTGTGCAGGTGGAGTAAGATGCCGCGACGGGCAGTGCGCCTTATGTTCCTGGTGCGCCTTATCTGAGAAGGAAAAGGGGGAGAAGTCCTCAACTAAGGAGGGGTCGTCGTTGGTGGGGCCGCGGATGTGTTTGAAAGCATATCCGTGGCCCTGCCAATGTGTGACGAAGGTGGAACACCATGGGGTTTTGGTAGGTGCAAGTCCAACATAATACGTTCTTGCCCCCGCGAAGCGGGTATGCGTAGGCATTTCCTCATTTGAAACCCGGAACAAAATCCGTTCTCTAGTTACGAATAAAAACGTAGATAGACCAACGCAGCGTCGATCTTGGTTGTATATGAGGTATAAAGCTTGCGTCTAAGGCCTAGGTATTAATTGATATATTTATTTATTGTATGGCATTATATTTATATGATACATAAATAGAATGGATGTTACGGGTAGGCCTGGGTATAGAATTTTTATCGATATATTTTGTCACACTGTCTTATCTCTATTATTAGTTCCGTGGACGTTCACTTCTGCTGTCGCAGCCAAAATGGCGAAAATCAAATCGCCTCATTATGTCACGATGTATAGCCAGTCCATATATAGATGTCAGTGACACTAATCTACACAAGTTTCTGTGGTAAGACTTACGTTAATATAAATGATTGCTTAAAAACCATTTGAAAACGTTTAATTTATGCGAGCGAGTTTAAGACAAAAACTAAAAAACACGCTTCATTTTTTGGTATTCTTCTCAGCAAACCCTTTTATTTGATACCCATATCATGGGAATGCATAAAAAATAACTAGTCACACATTGGATTAATAATGACATCACTTGTCTAACCATGCATTGTCATCTAAATTAAACGTATATGCAAAATTTCAGCTCCATCGAAAACCGAGAAGTTGGCCAAATTTAACTTCTAAATTTTTTTTACATAATTACAGGTACATATTATATGCGTGTAAGAAATAACTATTACTAAGATTAATGAATTCTGATATTTTGTCTATAATGAATTTTTCAAAAAAGTTATTTTGAAACAAAACTGAAATGGCATTATAATATTTATTATAAAGAACGAAATAAAAAGTCCATGGAAACCTTGTAAATCTTTTATTGGATACCCATAGTATTATTTTTAAATTTGGTGTAACAATGGTCCTGCGGTGGGACAACGCCTTCCATTCGCACATCTTCATCAGAATCAATGATAGAGTCTTCATCAGAAGACTCGGATGTGTCGCCTGTAACATTAATTACAAATTGATCCATTTCCATATCCATCAGCCTATCTGATTCGAAATATTTATCTTCTATTTTCTACATGTAGTCATACATTGAGCCACTCTTCTGTCGTTACTATTTTCTCTACAATGCGCCTCTTTACTATTGCCCAATTTTTTTCGATATGATTTAAATCGCAGTAGTAAGGCCGTAAACGGAAAACCTCATGTCCATGTTCATTTAACATTTGTTCTATTTCATAGTGTGGGTCTCCTTTGTGTTTTTTGATTAATTCGTATAATTGCGCTTTTGACCAACAATCGTTAAATTCAATACCATTTCTCGTAAGCCACTCTTGGAGCTCTGCTTTTGTATTGCCAATTGTAGGCGCCTTGTTTATCTGTGTGCAGTGGTATGACGCATTATCCATCACTACAATGCAATTCATTTATAGTTTCGGCACAATTTTTTCTTTCATCCACCGCATGAAGTTAGCGGAATTCATATCGTCATGATAGTCATTCGATTTGGATTTAGACCTGTACAGTAGCAGTCCGTTTTCAACAAACTCAGTTTTACTCAGTTTCAACAAACTCAGTTTTCCACCATGAGCTATTATCCATATCCGTCCTTGCACCGACGCTATCAGAAGCAAGAATAACAGTCTGTTCCTCCGATTGCCAACATTTTTGAAGGTGGCATGTATATCCGTTTCGTCAACATAATTGACCGGTCGATTTTCTTCCTGACGATTCTTGCGCAGCCTCAGAATATATTTTGCTCTCCAAGCTGCAATATCACTGCGTTCTATTAATACTTTTCGTTTAGACTGGCACCTTTTGTATTTGTAACACATTGTCTTTAAAATACTTCTAAACGATTTTCTGCAATATTTAAAATCAATATCAGCTTTCAATTCCAACTAAAGTTTATTTATGGTAGGAATCTCTTTCTTCACGACGTAAAACAATTGAATTAAATGCCTAATAGCGCACATATCAAAATCGTCTAAATCATAAGTTTTTTTGCTCCGGTTGCTAGTATTTCCGGGGTCAGAATTTTAGAAGATGAAGCTGCTACTATATTACCCTCTAGAGTTATCTGGGTGACGGTGCCTTCAGAAACACCTAAAACAAAATAAACACTATTAAATTAATCCATTATAAATACATGATATTAATGGCATGAGGAAACTAAAAACAAACAAATCGAGAAAACTGGATAGTTTTATTGTTATGGCAGCCCTAAAAGCTACCTTTCAAATATGCAACGCAGGCTCTTACTTTGGAAAACGGTACTGTACCCGTTATTGTCTCGTTCTCCTTCACAAGCACGTTTGACTTTCAAGATACTATCCCTGCCAGCACTTTTAATCACTTTCGGCATAATGATAACGATTATTTACTGCAAAAACGAATAAAAACATGACACCTAACCCTCTCTTGACACCTGCCATAAGCAGTAAGATGGCGGCACACGATTAGTTCCAATTTTGGCCGCGCGCAGAGTTATCTTGCGCGCACTATACCTCTACACCCACAGTGCGACTCACGTTCATGAGCGTGGATAATCGCCACGCGCTCATATTCACAGAGGCTATATATAATATATAATATGGGAGAGCATGGGAGAATTCACAGGATGCTTTGGGTATATTCTGTGACCTATCCAAAGCCTTCGATTGTGTTCACCATGAAACATTAATTAGGAAACTACAACACTACGGTGTAAGAAGTAATGCTCTTAAATTAATTGTTTCATATTTAAGTAACAGAACGCAAAAAGTTGTCATTAATAGTATGAGCTCTTCCGCGTCGATAGTACAAATGGGCGTGCCTCAAGGCTCAATTCTCGGCCCCTCTCTGTTTCTTGTATATATCAATGACTTACCTTACATAGTAGGGGATAATCATAATATAGTATTATTTGCTGATGACACTTCATTAATTTTCAAATTAAAACGACAATTATTAAAATATGACGAAGTAAATAATGCTATATCTAAATTAGTAAATTGGTTTAATGTTAATAACTTGCATTTAAATATCACTAAAACCAAATTGTATGAAGTTCATGACTCCAAATGTCAGACAATTAAATACTAATGTAATTTTAAATGGGAAGAACTGAGTCTTGTTGATACCACCATTTTTCTTGAACACTAGACGCGAAGCTTCAATGGAGCCCCATATATCAAAGTTAGCAAGCAGACTTAGTTCTGCAGCATATGCTGTAAAAAAGATTAGAAATCTTACCAGTATGGAAACAGCTAGACTTGTTTACTTTAGCTATTTCCATAGCATAATGTCGTATGATATTTTGCTATGGGGACACGCGACTGACACTGAAATTATATTTGTTTTACAGAAGAGGCCATAAGAGCAATCTATGATTTAAAACCTAAAGAGTCGCTCCGACAAAAATTTAAGGAAATTAATATATTAACTTTGGCCTCTCAATATATTTATTAAAATGTAATGTACGTACACAAAAATAAAAGTAGTTTTACAAAAATAGGTGATATTCATTCTGTAAATACTAGGAACAAACACAAGCTAGTAGTACCAGTTACTCGACTCCACCGGGTCAGTAATTCATTCTTGGGGCGATGTATACGCTTTTACAACAAAATCCCAGAAAATATACAAAATTCGACCTGCTCAAAATTCAAAAACTTTATTAAACCTGGTTTGTATAAAAAGGGTTATTATAATATTAAGGAATTTGTGGATGATAATAACCCCTGGGAATGAGGTGAGGTGGTTAATTGTGTAACATACATAATTGTAAGCTGTTATTTAAAAAAAAAGTCCCGCTGGGTTTCTTGCTGGTTCTTCCTAGCTTTTTTGTGTTATGTTATTCATAGCTATTGAATGTACATCACTGACCTAGAGGTCAGTGATGTACATTCAATTAGCTATTCGTAGACAAATAATTTCTGTGACAGAACATGAGCATGGATTTAAGAACTATTAAATTCTCAATGATGAAGAACAATCGAACAAGATGGTTGAACTTCCAGATTTGGATGTAGAGATCCACGTCTGAGTGAGAGTAATAGTTAAGAGTAGAGTAGAGGTAATAATTAATTGTTTGTGTGATATGATAAAGTAAATAGATACGACCAAAAATACCATTTAGATCATATTGTTTCTGCAAACTTATTATAATAATTAACATAATAATAAAAATATTTAAAAAAGCTGAATTCTACGATTCGCCATGTTATTAAAAATGCGAATAACTTCGTTCAGATCAACTGATTATGTTTTTTTTAAAGGCCAGAAATACCATACCAGCAATTCTCTCGTGACAGCATTTGAGGCCTATTGATTGCAGTTAAAGTTGAAAACGTAGATTCGCACACTGCAGTGCTAAATCCTATGGTCGCCACAGATGCAAAAAGTTCATATGTATCTTTGAACGCCTCTCGATGCCTGTACAAAACTTGCAATGTATTTTCCATTTTATCCTCGTTACGACTCAAGTAAGCTTTAACCACACTAGCCTCTTCTCTTGATGGAATTCAGACCTGAAAATTAGTTAAAATTGTAAATTGAACGAATTATTTAAATTATTAAACTTTCCAAACTTACCCAAATTTTTCAGTGGAACCATTTTATCTATATCCAACTCATCGAGACTTGCAATCGAATTGATTAGATCATCGTTGTCCGAAAACCTTCTTTGTAATTCAGCAATTAGTATGTCCAACGTTTCGAAATACTCAGACTTGAATGGCTCGTTGTTCTCTTCTATATTATGTCTGGCGGAGGAACAGCAGGGGCCATACGTCAAATAGTCATCCATCCGATTTGGTTTTTTTACTTGCTCTTCGAGGTCTGTGTCCTATTTTCAGATTCGCCGCAGTCGTCGCTTGTTAAAGACTTAGTTTTCCAGAATTTGATTATACATTTGATTTGATCTTAATTTTATAATTTCATCTTCTCTCCTACTGTCGCCGAATCATTGCTTAAAGAAATGTAAGGCTTGTTCAAATACTTTTAAATTCCATAGAGTATTGCCAAAAGATATCGTTAAATATTTTAAAACAATTGATGTTAAGAAAACGGTAGATTTATGGGGATTTCCGTTATAAATATTTTATCTATAATAGATATAATAGCACCTTATGTAGCCACTATATTTAATACAAGCGTCGAATCTGGTGTGTTTCCTGATTTAATGAAACATAGTAAAGTCATACCTTTATTTAAATCTGGTAGTACATTAGACCC